>JAQIVE010004218.1:0-14969 GCA_034698285.1 Sminthurinus bimaculatus | reverse complement strand
AACCCAAAGGACTGATATGACAGCCTAAGGCTTTAAATTTCCTACTTTTTTACTAGAATGGCATCATCTAGTGTACAGTGTACAGTGTACGCTGTGCACTCAGATACATTCAAATCTATACCAGAGAAAATTGCAAAGGGGAGCGTTGAGAATTTCAAGTCTAAACGAGGCAGTTGAATATCCTCTACACTTGGCTTTCTTTTTCGCTTTTTCCTGCTGAATGCTCAAGTGGCATTTGATTGCAAAATAAACTAGAATAAACTTTGAGGCGTGGAGAGAGAAATTGAGAGAAAATATAAATATACGTGTGTACTGCACTGCTGTACTTATACAATACACATATAGGTAGGTATCTACTTATGTATATAATGTACATATTAGTGGTGGTTTGGTACAAGTTCATTGCGTCGATCGGCTTGACGCTTGAAATAACATTGACTTTTCCTATCGAAATCCCCAAAGAAGCAAAACACTCTCAACTCGAATTCAGCCCAATCCAAGCACTAAAGTCACTATTCTGTACATATACTGTATTGTATCTTCAAATGCTACATACATACGCGTGGTGCGGATATTGACACTGAAAATGGAACCCAGTGAAAGAACTGGGAGGAAGGGAGCTGAAGAGAAAACAAGGGATTCAATAGCCGTATAATGTATACATTGTACATACGAAGCGAATCTCCTTATTGCACCCATAAGCGTAAGAAAGTACCTTGTACAAAGCACATCACACAATACTAGATGGGTAAGGTGTGAGCACAGACGCGCATTTATTACCTGTACATCAACTTTCACACCCGAGTGGATGGAGCCCTGACTTTATTGAGCAAAATTTTTCATGTGGGATGACAGGTATGCAGTGCAAGTAGGTAGTAGATACTCCACATGTAGCTATTTCGGGAAAAACGCGACACTTTGCGTTTACCTTCATTTTATCTTGTAACACCCGAGTATGTAAGATGGAAGACCTTCATTTAATTTATTTTTTGCGATTCAGAAATTCAGAATTATTCAACCTTTCCTTTCAGTTTTTGCCCGCCTTGAATAATAATGATAAACTCGGGTGAAACATTAGCTCAAACCCTGTTTTCCCCATCCCACTCGCAACAAAAAGTATAATCAAATTTAAAAGGAGAAAGTCAGCACCTTGTAATTCAAATTCCGAATCCAAATTTGCTTGGAGCACGGAAAAGGAAAATAATGTACCTGTACACTGTACAATGTACAATATTGTATCGTACAATTGAAATCGGAGGAGCGAGAAAAGGGAGAAACGGGCATAGGGTCATGGGAAAAATCAGACGTTGTTATCTCGTAACAACGTCTGATTTCATAACGACACTGTTGCAAACGAGTAACGACAAGTCGATTCTGGCTATGAGATTTCCTTCTATACTTATCTCCACAGTATGTGTGTACAGAGGGGAGAAAGTTGAAGCATTTTCAGCAAAGAATGACGTGTACAATGTACAACACCAGCACAGAACTTTTCAAACAGGAATACCTATATGTGAATATCGGTCGATCTTTGAAGCGCGAGAAAAAAAATCGAAATTCCAAATTCCTACAGTCGAAAAATTCAAGCATGCGATACATGCATGTAAGTTGTAGACACAAATGATGTGCAATATGTATGTGTAAGATATTATGAGCCTGCATTCTAAAGACGTTAGAGATACAGTGTATGTACAAGAACAAAAGAGAATCGGGACGATGAAGAAAGAGTGGAGCGACAAGATAACGCCACGACACACGTGTCTCGTGTATATGTACTGGGTTTTGTGAAGGGTGAAAATAAAAATATTTGAGGAAGCCCAAAACGGTTTCTTATTGCGCCAAACATTGGCCTCTAAACTGAATTCACCACTGTGCAACGCAGTATGAGCGGGAGGTAGAAATACAGGAATTTTCCAAATCATGCATCATGCATCGGTATTTGCTTAAAGTGTGTACAGGAACCTCCTCAGACACGTCATAGCCTAACGAATGAGTGAAAATGAAAAATACAAATCCAAATCAGAGCTCATTAGTTGACAGCTTTGGGAAACAAAAAACAAGGTAAAATCGTAAAACTTTTAACACCTTTACCATCTTCATCGTGTTGAGTTACCGAAAAATGCGCCGAAATTGCATATACTGTATGTATATGCAGCCAATCGTAATATTGATATTTTCTTCGGTGAATAAAACCGCAAAGTTCAAATAATGATGGCAGCGTACTTACTTGTATCTTATATGTGTGTATTTAAAGTATGCATGTAAGTACATAAGGTTTGTACTTGCAGGTACATAAATGTATTATGAATATTCAGAGTGTATTGTATTGTAGATTGTACGTTGGATTTTGTGTCATTAAAACTATCTGTACAGCAATCGGCGTGCTCGCATTCTAACATTCGAATTCGAATTCTAGTTACGTAAATGCAGTGCACCGGATTCCTTCAACAATATACATATGCAAAATGTACGTGTACTTTTATACCGAATATGTATACGGAAGTGTGTGTAAACCTATTTGAAGTTTATGTATATGCTAGTTGGCATTTTTTCCGTGGGCGAATTTTCTTCTGCCTTTGAGTTACAGCATTTTCGTTATAGCTACAAAAATAGGCATAAAATCTGAGTATGTAATATTAAAGCAACGTATGTTATAACTGCTTATTCCTCAGTCAGTTAGTTTCATTATTATTACTATTGTCGTCAGAAAAGTTTCCTTACTTCATGTTTGTATGCTGAATGGCATATATACATTTATATTTATATGCACATTTCACATATACTCGTCGTCTGGCGAAAATTGGATCAAATTGTACCACTGCCTTTCCGCATCAGCTAATTCCCTCAGCTAGTGAGAATCAAACACGTGCATACAGTATGTGTAACTTTGTGCATTTTTCGGGCGAAAAATTTAACTATCGAATTTCCAGGTAATTGCACTTTGCGAATGAATCAAATTCACATGATCGTTCTTGAAATAAAACTATCGTGCGAGTTTGTGCAAAATATGTACAAAATGTGGGACCAGCTTTGGCTTTAGTTAAATTTAGAATCATATAAGTAAAGAAAATATTATATTGAATAAAATATTCATTTAATAACGAGTCTGAATGTAAATCGCCCTGCATTTTTGCAGCAAACTAAAGAGGTGCAAAACCACAGCTCTTTACAGTCGTTTTGCAGTGGTATTATTTGTATGCGTTTTGGATTGTGTATATTATGCATTTGTGTAGCATATAATGTGTATTCATTATTGGCCAGCCGTCGGCTTTGTGTCGTCAATACACTAACTATTCCGTGACTTTTAATGCCAATGCAATTGTATTGTACATTGTGGCCCAATGCGAGTACCGCAAGTATCAAGATGAATGTTTATACAGGAGGCTGCATGGCATTACCATAAATATGTACCATCAACATGTGTTTTCACTCTCAAAACCTGAGTCGGGTATACACCGTTAGCCTTTGCTTTACAATACGAAAAAAACTGTCTTTCGTCTAGAATTTGTGCGTCCATATTTTTTTATTGGTGTTGCACCACAAGAGCTAGTGGACTTTTTCCTCGCAGGAAAAACAAATGCTATATTCCATGTACTTACTGCAAACTGCTGTGTATTGAAAAATGCAAAGCATGTATAAAAATGAATTGATAAAGTCATCCATTTTTTCGGTATAAAACAGAATGCCGAAAATTTTCTTGTCCTTTGTTTCTACTGCGTGTCGATTTTCAACAGAATTTTCTTTATAAATAGTCGAAGGAAAGCAGTTGGTTGAACACACGGTTTCTAGCCAGAATATTTATTGTAAATTGAGCAGTTCACATCACGTCCAGTTGGATTTCGGCTTTCATTTTACATGGAATCATATGCACGTTTGCGTTTGTACAATATTATGCAAAGGCCTAGTCAAATGTTGCACGAGATAAATGTGTACCTACATGCATGAGAGAAAGAGGGAGAGAGAGAAAAGAGCAGAAAGAAAACCATCTGATCAACATTTTAATACTCCATTCGAGAGCAAAATGTATGCGTAGTGACATTTACAATATCACTCACTCTCGCTTCATTGAAAAGAAGGTTCTATGTCCCTCTTTCTCTCTGTATCCCTGTCTTTCTCTGCCTCCTTTTTTCTTCCTTTTCTATACAGCATGGGAAATAAAGGTAAAGAAAGTAGAAGCGAGTACTATACTACCAATTTTTCTATTATCCTCCTACATTTGCCTATTAAAAGGAGCATACATAATATATCTAGACACTTTAGCTTTCTCCTTTATGCATATTTCTGCTGTCCATCTCTTGAATATAACAATATTATGTATAAAAGTGTGCACATGCAAATTCTACGAAACTGAGCTCCAATCGTCCAGCTATTTCCTCTGCATTTTTCGTGGTAGCTTCCTTGCATAGACAATAGTCGATGTGAATACAAGGGGAGAAAGGGTACATAGAAATGCTACAGTACTCAGGTTTGGCAGTTCCCAAATTTCCATTTTGAAAAGAACTCTTAATCAGCCTGATTCATCATATTTAGCTAAAAGTTAACAAATAAACAACTAAACCCGAGGACGAGAAACGTTCTCCGATTTACCTGTCGTTTTACAGTAAACGATTGCAGCGTTTTAGTTTCATCAATGTAAAATCTCCCTATGATGCAAATAGATATATTGCAGGTAGGAATTTGCTCGATTCTTGCGAATAATTTTCATTGTGATATCTTATTTGGTATATTACATAATATACTTAATATCATATCATAATAATACCTTCTTATACCTATTAAAGTATGTGAATGTATAATATGTAAGCATGACTTCTGTACTTTGTACTATTAGGAATCGAGTCAAGTTGGTAAGGCCAAGCACAACTGTCAGCCGCACATTAAATAAATGATAAGTGCCCAGCCGTCGAACGAAGAGAAAGAGAAAATCAATGGCTTTAGCCACATTGCCCACCTTTCGTACTGTATGCTCCCATGTAGATATACATATGCATACCTATGTATATTTGAGTGTATGTATTATGTATTATTTCTGTTTTGTCTGTCGATATGTATGTGAGTAATATAGACTACAATGGAGAGTACCTGAGTCTCCATATATGTATGGATGTATAAATATGCACATGAAGTGCAATACCTGTAAAATATACATAGATTATATAGCCTTGTTTTCCTGTGCTACCTCCGCTTTACTCTCTCTCTCTCTCTCTCTCTCTACATATTTTGTGCTCTGTTCTCTGTGCAACAACATTTGCTACTCGCTTTCACTCTATTTTCTTGCTTTCTGTCCAAGCCACGGTCGACTCAACTTCAACTCGAGTCTCAACTTCAACTTCATTTTGAACATAGCTTTAGCTTGAGGAGCATTCTCATTATTTAGTTCGTTTTCCTTTTCTACTGCAGACTGTACCCATGTAAGTATGTATATGTACATACGTATAGGAATATAGTTAGACTGTGTGTGCTACCGACTCTCAAGTCCCAAGACAAGAACTACTCTTCCCGTCTCCACTTTATCCTCTCTCTCCTTTATTCCCCCTTTCTCTCACTTCCCCCCTTTCGTTTTAGTAGTCCTCGTGGTTGCTTCCAAGTCGTCCGTTCTTCATAACTAACGTAAATAAATTATACTTGAGAAGTAAAAAGAATGAAATGGAGCCGAATAAAATCGCTATGCGAAAACTCGCCTTCTTTTCCCCTTCCTCCTTTATTTTTTTCTTATGTGTACAAATACGTGAACGTTTAAATTTAACACACTTTCTCCTACTTTCACAAAAACATCCAAGTATGTAAGAAAGAGACAGAGAGAGAGAGATAGGCAGATCGACTGATGTAAAATGTAGAGACAAAAGAGGAAACCCCTTTTTTAAATTCCTCAACTGGCCTAAAAACTCGACCAAATTCCAATATATAAAAAAGTTTGCAGTGAACTAGAAGAGAAAAAAGGGACAAACGAGAAACTAACTGTAAAGGAAACGGAGGAAAGGGAGGTGCGAGTTCACTTTACTGGCAAATATCATGACAGTATTATCATAATATGGCTGTTTTACTATCAAAATGCGTGTAGAAAACTCTTTCTATTCAATTTGATGGTCGATTCCCTTTCTTTATAGATGTAAAAGTATATGCGTAGTTCTTCTATCTATCTTTTTTACAAATGTATATTTAATACGATTTGTAATACTCATACATACTCTCCAAATTCATTGTGGTTTTATACTATCTATTTAAGTCGTACCACTGCTCTATTTATTTGGGTTGGTACATACTTACTGTAATAAAAAGTAAATTAAAATTCTCCATTTTGTCTCCCTTTGCCGCTCCACCATCAAAGTCTTGGACATTGAACGATGGAATAAAAGTACTTGGCTAAATAATCGATTGTAAATTCACAACGGCAAATTTTAAGTTGTTTTAACCTACATACATTCTAACTATAGGTATTGTTCATTACGGAAACTTTTGGTGACACAAGATTTAGACAAACCAAAATAAATGTTGCCGGTACAATACTAAATGTACAAGATCAACAATTGATTGTCAATAGACTGACCTCCATATAAAAAATAAACCCAGAAAGGTAAATTTTTCAAAAATTTCTAAGAATGAAAAATGAAACAATGTCCAAAGATTTTGCCTTTGTGGGTTATGTCCCACCGTTTAATGAAACTGAAACTAAACTCCCTTTTGGCTTCCTTTTGTCAATGTTGTTGTAGTTCCACCCGATTTCCATTTGTAATAGATGGATATTTGATAACGATATTATGCCAATCGAAATGAGTTAATTGATAAAACGGCTCCCGTAGATTTTATAATAGCGGAAATGAGTACAAATACAAGCATTCAGTTATAATATGCAATAGTCTTCTATGTGCTATCCCCCCCCCCAAACGGACAACACAAATTAAACTGCTTGAAGTACTGATGGTACAAAATTTGTAAGGCGGAATGTAAATCAATGTGGAGGACGAATTTGTGACATATTGTGCCACACGATAGGCATAGAATAGTATTATCCGCAGTAAGTTAATTCTGATGCATAATATACCAAACATCATACATATTATACATATAATATGTAGTAGTGGTAATAAGTCGTCTCATTCCTGGAACTTGATACGGGTACATAAAATATGCATGCATATTACATATGTAGATTATACACGACATAAATCCAGACATGTCCATGAATCATGAATAATTACTATAGACCATAGCGGTATGCACATATTATTTCATACCACAAGATTATACTTTATAATATAATTTTGGCTCCATGTAGCGACCAGCCGTATGTTCAATGTTCATGTGAAAATTTACCTTGATATATAATACTGGGAACGATTCCTTGGGCGACGTCAAAAACTGGGTGCGAAATGCGAATTAGAAACTTGTCGTCGTATGACAGTAGTCGAGGTCGAGGTCCAGACGACGAGGCGGAAGAAGAAGAAGATGAGGAGGACGAGGTCTCTCCGTCAAAAGTCATTTGAACTAAACTACATGCCGAGATGGAACTGACATTGCCAGCATTTTGGTTGGCTCTGTTAACATTGTTGACATTATTGTTATTATTGGTATTGAGATTGTTCACACCCTCGTGACCCTTTGACCTTCGACCTTCCCCCAGAGGTCGCTGAGGAAGTTGTTGCTCGACTTGCTCTTGTTCTTGTTCTTCTCGTTCCTCGTCCTGATCCTCCTCCAGTTGACGTACTTCACTTGGGACTTGAATTAAAACTGGGACAGGGGGTTGTAACGGAGAAGGTTGTGGTGGTCCCGGGGAGTGACCCGATGGAGAGTCCGGGTCAAACGTTAGAACATTATTTACAGATCGGGAGCCAATTAGTGGGAGAGAGCAGACGATGATGAAGATGATCATGCTAGACATGTTCACTCGAGTAATATTCAAATGCGCCATCGATCGCCCTTTTCTCTTTTTCGGCTTCTTTGCTCACATCAGGCTACTGCAAAACGAAGGATCGGTAGCATGTACGATGTACGTAGACTTGTGTAATATTACACAATAAATACTATTGTGGCAATGACAATAATACTTATTAATCTACTTCACCCACGCACACACACATACACATACTCATGTACCACTTGGCTAAAAGTAATGGTAATACTTAACAATGGTATTGAGAACTGATATATAAGATAGAAGTATGGATGTGCACAAACACGTAGAGTTTTCTACAATATCATGTCACATCAGTCAGTAAAAGAGTGTACACAAATGTTTTACAAGCTGATTATCTCAATTCGTGATTCGTGACAGTTGATGTTCATGTGAGGACTTAATTATTCCTTCTCTGGATAATTTTCTCCTCCTCCCCATTCATGTTTCCTAATGTAATCGGGTCATATTGTATCGTACTGTAATGTGTCGTATCGTATCGTAGTCATCACAGTAATAATACATTCATTCAACTTTTATTCCTCTGCCCTTTGTTCCCGATAATAATTTCCCTTGTTTTGCAGCTTTGTTGTTGTCCTTTCTTTCTTTTTCTTGTATTTTTGCATTGAAAGTTGTTGCTGTTGTTGGAGTTTTACCTTCGCTCACATATGGTAGAAAGTTGTTTCCGAGAAAAATTTGTAACTCACAAAACAACAATAATTTCCCATTCAATGAAAACGGATAGATACACACTTTAATGATTTCACCACACTAGTAAAACTTTCACTGTATAGTTTTTTGAATGTATGATAGTAATCAACCCTTTTAATAATGTAATACACTATAACTCCATGGAGATGGTTCAAATTTCATGTTGCGTGAAACCAAAGTTTTATTTTATTTTTCCACACATTTTCATATTTGTGTATGTGTATACGTTATGTGACTATTGCTGTAAAATGTTTTTAACGTTTTAAGTACAATATTCAAGCCATTGA
Source organism: Sminthurinus bimaculatus (assembly GCA_034698285.1). NCBI lineage: Eukaryota > Metazoa > Arthropoda > Collembola > Symphypleona > Katiannidae > Sminthurinus > Sminthurinus bimaculatus. The sequence goes on along the minus strand of JAQIVE010004218.1, from coordinate 6,080 downwards.
AAATGTTTTCTTTGTTTACATTTTAAATCTTCAATTCATTGAGATTTTTTTTCACTTGAAGATTCTTCTTACACCCCCGAATCCTACAACTTTCACGTTCCTACAATTCACTTTCTCCTTCAAAGCGATGTCATTGCATTCGTGTATATTGCTTGAATTTTGAATGTACATGTAGTTCGTATGTAAACAATGTACTAAATTTAAACTGGCTCTATATATAGTGTTTAGAAATCGAATTTGAATTAACGTAATGAAAGAAAACCGTGAAGACGAGAAGAAGAGAGCGTAAAAAGTAAGACGTTTCGTAGAATCTTTAAAGGAGTAGAGCATGTACAATGTAAACAGTAAATAGGAATTACTTTTAGGGTCAGAACTTTGATGTTTTCTGTGTTCTTCTTCCTGTTTTGATTTTGCTCTCCAACCTCAATTCTAACTTGAACTATAGCTCCAGGTCCATCTCCAGCTTCAACTTGACTTTTACTCTGAACGCGTGTTTGTGTTTGTGTGTCGAGTGGTGAGAATGTGGGATAGCTTGAGATTGGTCCTCAGTAAATTGAAAACCAATGGCACCCACTCTCTCTGTAAGAAGTCTGGGTTTCCTTCTTTTGACTTGAACTCCGCCGCGTGTTAGAGTTGTTGTTGGTGTTGATTCTAATTCTGTTTCTTTCCCTTGTTTAGAATGCATGAGTAAATGGTGAAAATGTGAGTTGAATTGAGGGGGTGTCTGAAGATGAAGACGAACAGAACTTGAGTTTTTTCTTTAAAATCTTCATCTTCCTTATCCCCCCTTTTTTCCATAGACCCTCAACTTTAAACAGTGTATAAAGTTGAGTTGATCTTGTTTTACTGGAGTGGGGTCGAGATCTTTGTTGATGTTATTGTTGCTTTTCTTTCCCCTTGCTTGTCTATTTCTCTTTTCTCGACTATATAAAAATATATTTCTTGCTTCTTGAATCTCTACAAGAAACCCAGGATCTCCACTTTATTTATAACCATTGTCTTGTAAAAGTTGAAGAAACTCTTGTTTATTTTCAACGTTGCTTTAAACACGGTTATCTTTTGTTATATTATTTGCTGCTGCTTCTTTTTATCTTTATTTATATCACTATTGTACTATCGCACTAGACATTGACTTGATGATGGTCTACGGTACAAATTTTTAATTCTTGGAATTTCGGAAGCACCTCTATCCAAATTTTCCAAATGTTCTCCAAAAAAATTTTGCTTTAATAATCCAATGCAAAGTTATCTCCAGTTCCATGCCGGAACAAACGGAATAGTATTTTTAGTCGTATTTTTGTTTGTCCGCTTTATCACTATATAAACTTTTGTCTTGTTTTTTTGGAGTGGAGTGTAGTGAAGTAGAAGAAAGTGTACATTTAATGTACATAAAGTACAAGTACATAGAGTACAGTACGGCACAGTAGTAGAAAGAGTGGATAGTGAGTGAATAGTGAATTTTAGTGTGTGACCGTAACTATAAAATAGGGTTTCGTTTCGTTTTTTAAAGAAGAGAGGAGAAGGAGAGAGAGAGAGAGAGACATAGACAGAGACAGAGAATGAAACGAAGAGTCCACACTAACAACTACACATGTGTGTTGTGAACACGGGAAAGAGCCGAGGCAGACTGAAAGGGATTCTTCAACCTTTCCATACCCGGCTTCGGGGTTTTACATTCCACTTTCTTTCTCTCCCTGTACATTGTACATTGTACGTGCATATGCCCAGTACATAGGGCAAAATATTTATGTACATACATATAAGTTTTATACAGAGACATCAAAATACAATCCCCCTTTCTTTCCATGTATGTATGTATGTATGTATGTATGCATGTAAAAGTCAAGAAGCTTTCTTTCCTAAAGTTCTTTGTACATTTGCTACCAGGTTTATGGTGAAATGATGTGCGATATTGCATTTATGCGAATACAAACTATGGTATGTACTGTACACTGGTGAGCATTGCTAGAACGGGAAAAAGAGAAACACAAGCCACTATGTGCACAAACTCTTTGTGGGGAATCAGCTTACAGCGTTTGCATTTTGCACACATTTTTCCCATGATATAATATGATAAAATACATGCAGTCTTATTTTATACTACACACTTTACTTTTTTAAACTTGCTTTCTTTTGAGATATAGAAACTGACTATAAATATTGTACTTCAAATATGCATATTCGAATTCAAAGAACAGCAAAGAATAAAACGTTGTAAAGGAGGAAATATATCAAATTTTTATACAATTTGTACAGATACAATGCCTAACATACAACCTGTATTACATGTTTATATGCGTGTGTTTTACGCGTGAAATTTTTATTTTTAAAAGTCCTAGGATCCTTTTGGACAATTCTAACTAATTACTACTAAAACCTGTTATAATGCCAAAACTGCAGTTAAAGTACAGATATTATAATATACTTTAGTTATGATTGCACCAATTCATAAATGATCAACCAAACAATATGAAGCTTTTTGTGAAAAGAGAATTATAACGTACTTTTATGCCAATTTTGGAAGTATTTACTGTTACCCTGTAAATTCATGGGCTATGAAATATATACAGTAGCTAGAAACCCTTCCGTCAAGGTTTTGTCTGTTACACTGTTGTTCAAGACGGAGAAAGTGCCATCTAAAATACCGTGGAGAAAGTATCTGCAAAAGTTTTCACCATGTTACTACGCCTTTATACGGAGTACTGCAAAAAAGAACGTTTACTTTTACTGTGCATTAATTTTGAGATTAACCTGCAAGAGTCTACATAGATGGTGGCAGAGTTTTCAACTACATAAACTTTTACTTTATTTTACTCTAAACTTCAGATTATAGTTTCTTAACCGAGTTAATTGTCATGCATGTGATTTATTAAAAATGAAGTTGTGTTATATGCTCTCTGTGTTAAAGAAGTAACGTAGATGATAATTGTCAAATTTCATACACACACACAAATTTGCTGGACATTGTATTAAAGTAGTTTTATAGTTGTAGCAATTACATTACCGTTTTAATCACATTTGTCAGTCCAGTTTGATATCCAATATAATATTATAATAAAGCACTCTGGGAGATTGAGCATCAAATTATAGAAAAATTGGGCACAAAATATGAGAAATCAGCGGGACGCCGAAAGCATATTATGGGGAATATGGGACCAATGGTCACCAGTCACCAGTTCTATGAACTTTGACATAAAATGTGTGACATATAAATATTTTGAAGAGCTTCGTTATACCCAGCGAGCTCAAGTTTAAATGTGAATCCCAGAGCTATGCGTCAGTGTAAAAATGTTTATCTTTCTCGCCATTAATGTTTATTATTTATACATCTTCTATTATTCAGGCTTCAGGAAACTACACAAGACGTTCACTGTCTCACTTGTTAAAGAACAGCTAGAATTTGCGTGCTTCGCATCCATTAATAAAGGTGTACAATATAAAAAGAGAATATTAAATGAAGCCAGGACGGGACGATTTGACGCAATTGATGGTCACTAGTTTCACACTACACATTATATGCATACAGTAGTTGACATGTATTTTCCCAAAAATATTGAGTATGCACAAACATCCACTACTTTTCGGCGATAATGAGATTTTCTCCATAGTAAAACCTGTAAATTCCCATCACTCTTCATGCAGACGTCTCAGATGGTGCACACCACACATTAAATTTAATTCGTTGCTTTTCCTCAATTTCACCGTTACTTGCTATTCAAAATTCACACGCCATACACGTACATACATATATCATCGTCATTATCATGAATACAACCAAAGGAGGTTCTGCGAATTGGTCACTCTTAAATATTTATAACCGAGTTATTGGAAATAATCATCTCGGCGGCGAAACGCGTCGGCCTCGTCAGTCAAATCAAATGGCTGATGAAACTGAAAGTGGATTCGGTTGCAGTATCAAGAACAACAACAATTTTACAAGGAAACGGAGCAGTATACACATTGATACGTATCGGGAAGGCGGTGGTAGAGTTTTTACGGTTCCTAAAATGGAGGTGGCTTCGTCCTTTCCGAATTCAGCAGTCACATCGAACCGTGGTAGAATCGTTCCGGAAAAAAATCCAAATATTTTTAGCAGCAATGGTGGTGGTGGTGGTGGTGGTAGTGAAAGTGAACCTGATTCTTATTCTGGCGAGTGTTTTAAATGTTTTTGGTGTTACTTGAGATTTGCTCGGTGTTTCGGACTCTGTCCCATTTCTAAAGAGAGAACAACCAGCAACAGCAACGCAGGGAGTCATGACATTTTTCAGCTTATTCGAAACGAGAGGCCCAACATTCAGTGGATAAATAATGGACTTGCTCTTACAATTCAAGGGATCATGTTCTCGAATTCTTTGTATATTTTTATAGTGACATGGGTCAAGAATGAAAAGTCCGAGCTTCTTGGGTATCTCAATAGTCTGATATATTTTTCTCATTCCTTTTTTAACTGTCTCTTTATGACGGTTCGAGTGAAGCGACTGCCAAAATTGCTGGACGCTTGTAGAAAAGTGGAAAATATTTGTCGCAAATATAGAAGAAAGGAAGATGCTAATAAAATGGTAAAACACTGCCAATTTTTCGTTTACATCGGGATTGGTTTACAAATCTTGGCCAACATCCTCTACTTTTACTCAATCAGTAAGAAAAAACGCGAGATGTGCCACAAATTACGGAATAACCTAAATTCAAAGTGCTCTGGTTTTCTTCGACGAAAATGTTTAAAATAAACACATGTAGTAATGTATGTAGTATTTATGCATCATGCTATTTAATACATTATTTTATTTAATATCTAAATATTTAGGCCGGAGATACAATACTAAAACATTTGCGCAGTTTGTCGCCAGTTTCAACGAAGAGCTTGGACACGTAAATGTTGGGAACGCATACTCAGGATTCTTCTTTTGGATCGGAGGGTTCTACTGCGATTTAGGTGCAGAAATTTTCAAAATCTTTAACTTTATGAAGAATTAAGATGTTATAGCTAAACTTTAACCACAAACAGAAACTTACTGGGCCGCTTAACATTTTTATATACCATAGGTTGGACGTTTACGGATATATTGCTGTCAATAATTAGCATCGTTTGTAGCCGTTACTTCGATAGACTGAATAAGATTTTGGAGGCTAAGGCTAAAAATCTGAATCCTATTGAATTAGAAGGCATACGAATTGACCACAGGGAAATATCAAACCTAGTTAAGGTTTGTGCCAGTGCTGAGACTTTGAAATAAGTACACCTACAAATCTAAAAAAAATTCAATGATCGTATGGTATAAATTTTTTCAAATGAAGATAAAGAAAATATTCTGTGTTTCTGCTTTAGATTTGCAATGACCTATTTTCTCCACTGTTTCTTGTCACGTACTTGGCTAATACTGCTTATCTCTTCATCCGACTACATGAATCCTTGACCTACGACTTGATGCATACGGACCCAATCGTAAGACTTGAAGGAGTGTATGCATTTGCCTTCCAAATAGCGAAAATATTCGTTCCGACTTATTTAGCCAGCATTTTACATGAGAGAGTAAGTTCGATATTTTAATTTTTTGTAACTCGTACAATGAAAAAAAAATCATAACCGTTTCTTCGTAATTCATAATTTAGTAATGTAAAATGTTTGCAGGCACACAAAGCCTTGGACTCAGTTCATAGCATGCCCTCAGAAGTGGAGTCTGCTCAAAGTAATTTCCGGACTCTCGTGGTAAGATTTTACTACTCTATATTTACAATCATTCATGAAATTATATGTTTGAAATTTACGCACAGTAACTACTATTGTGTTTTTACTTGCATTTTTCACAATTTATTTAATAATTTGGAATAAGCGTAGGCTTTATTGATATGGTTAAAGCTCAAACATACACTTAGTATACTTTACGAAACTCGTAGATAAATATATAAAACCAGTCTTGCTGATTACAAAATCGTATAATACTGTCAATATTACAACACATTTGATTTGATCGTAGTTTTAGTAGAACTAGAATAACGAATAAGCGTAAACTCTGTGTAAACCATTGGTAACATCATTTTTTAAAAACCTAATTACAGATTGGCCGGTTCATTTCACAACT
>JAQIVE010004217.1:0-14971 GCA_034698285.1 Sminthurinus bimaculatus | reverse complement strand
ATAACTTAATTTAAAATTAAATTTGTATAGGGATAAATATTCTGATATACTAGATAAGTTAATTATTTGTATTATAGGTATATATTATTATTATTTCAAAAAAAAGTTTTTTTATATTAAAGTGAAACTGAAATTGGGTTTTTAATATATCTGGTTTTAATTTTATTGTTTTTACAGCCATCAAATGGGCGTATTGCTCTGGACCTGTACTTCAACACCTGACAAAGCTTAAAGTATTGAAAAATTGTACTTATGAGGATATTGACGCCCTTGGTCTGGAGTATATTTCAAGGGGTTATGATGAAATTGTCGGATACCGCAACCTTCATCGTCTTGATACCACACTTGAGGATGTTTTGAGCGTGTTCAAGGAGTTGGAGAACATTGAAACTTGGTGGACCATGACATCTGGAGACTTTGATGATGAGGATGATTATTTTATGAATAATTTGGATATGTTTTCAAGTGGGGAAGTAAATGAGATGGATGAAGTTGTTGCTCAAATTAATGTTGAAATGAATAAAATTAGTGATGATCAAGATTTAACAGGATTGTCAGATGCCTATTTGCTTGAAGTTTTGACTCCAGATCAATGGAAACGTCATATCGCATCTCGTAAATCAGCCCCCAACACAACTCAACAACCTGCTGAAATCAACAATGTGGAATCAATTGGAGAAACTACCACCACACCCCAACCAGAAGTTGTCGTCTTGCCCGAAGATAAAATCAAGCCTAAAAAGTTGAAACAATCACGACTTTGTCAGTTTAATGCCGTTTTTCAACAACATTGTGAACGATTGGGAGCGTGTTCAACTGGGACTGGATGCTGTTTCTCATCCATCAATCCTGATGATCTCCCCAAGACGAAGACTGGGCGAAAGCGTAAAAGTGATGGGGATCAGGGTATGTCAAAGGTTAAAAAACCACGTCAATCAAAGAAAACAAATGATTCAAATTATATTAAAAAAAGATGTGAAAATGATGAACACAAAGGGAAAAATTGTTGTGCTTATAATATTTTTAATATTCGTATGTTTGTTGAAGAACAATAATCTTTATCTGACATGAAAAAATACTGTAAATATCATTTATAATTATTTAATCTTTTTTGATGTAAATAAAACAATCAAAATCTGGAAAAACATGACTCCTGTATCTTACAATATCATCCTGTTTTTGAGAATTGTCAAGAAATATATATCCATGCTGTCGTTTACAACAATGTTTAAATCCATCCTCCAATACCTGATTAGTTTTTCCATAATTCATTTGACGTCCCATTGAACCAATGCTTGTATTATCTCGTGGATTTTTGAAAATAATCATGTACTTTGTATTTAGTGATATACCTCTTAAGCCTTTGTGAAAAATATTTTGAGTCAAAAAAATTAATGAAACATTGTTATGATGTGATCCTTTTGTGAAAGCATTTAATAAACTTGGAGACTTTGAAGCTTCATCCATGAGATCATCAATTATGTATATAGATGGTGTTTCAGCGTTTCCATATTCATCAGGCAGACCTTTATGGAATTCTAATTCAGGAACCTTGGATTTCAGATGAGTAAAGAATAATGACTGATAAGCACCATAGCAGTATACAATTTTGTTAATCTCATGATCCAAGATGCTATGTCTTTTAACTAATATCTCCTCAGTTAGTGTACTCTTACCACACTGGGTTGGTCCTCCAATTACCATATTGAAGGGCGTCTGTAGGGTCAGGTCAAAGGTGCCGTCTAATGCCATCACGTTTATAGCCAATTAAAGAATGAGTCAAAAAAAGATGGTGTGGTGGTATTTATATGTTATGAAGTGTGAAATTATTGGAATATAGTACAAAGTATCTACAAGTACAATAATTATGTTTTATTTTACTTTTATTTTATTTTATTTCCATATAATATTAAAAACTCATCATCATTTACATATACATTCTCCATATACAAAAGTTATACTATAATCGTAATTTAAAGAGTATTATTAACATATATACTTATGCCCAAAGGCTAGGCTTTGTACACCCTCAAGTTCCTCGTCCGGAAATGTTTTATCTCCTAAGTAATACCGCTTACTACAAAAAGAATCTAAACCCTTTTTCTCCATTGTTGCTGTAAATAATTCATGTTTCTTAGAAACTATACGTGTAGATTTACATGTTGTTCGAGAATTGGTATCAAAAACTTCTTTGTATTTTTCATAATTCAATTGATTTTTAACATACACACCTGGTAAACCCTTAGCTTTCATATCCAGAAATTTTTTTGTTACATACATTTTTTCCCCGTTTTCATCTACTGTAAATACATTATTACCATCAGAAACAAAAATTTCCTTTTTATTACCATCATTATCTTTCACGTTTTCATCGTTATCAGTAGTGTAGGCATACATTTTAGGTTTCAAAATTGTAAAATTTGTAATTACACCTTTTTCAGCTGCAACATCTTTCATTTTACCAATTTTTTTCATATTTTCAGCGTTATACATAAAACCCAATTTTTCATGGTTTGGATCGTATTCACTCAAATCAAAAAAATCTTTATTGTCATACATAATTAAATAAGGATCTTGTTCAACTATTTTATACATGAGACTATCTGTATCCGTCCCAAGTAAAAGACAGTTTTTACCGAAATGTTTTTTCATAAATGTATAGTGAAATTTGAACATTAGAGCTTTTGCATTATCGAGACATGCAATACCAGTGTAAATAGGTTTATCTAGTTTGACAGAAGACTTTGATTTGACGTAAAGAGATGTATCTTGATTAAGTGGAATAACATTGGCTAAATTCGATTTTTTAGCTATAGATTTTGCTGTTGATTCTTTTGTAACTACAGTTATTTCCTGTCTGTTTCTTTTGTTTTCGATTGTCTTCCCAAAAACTGAATTGATTAATAGTTTATAAAAATCCTTGCCGAAATTATCTTTTCGCAATTGTGCTTGCTTTCTCATTTCTGTACACCAATCAATGTATGGTTTAAGCCAAGCCTCCTGTCTGAATTTTATAACTTTATGAACTTTTTTCAATGTCATACCAATTTCTAAATATGTTTGAAGTGCTTCTAAATTAATTACATAATTGGTTTTGTTTGTTAAGTCACAAATTAGCTTTTCAGACTTTAAATTATTATCACTAATTTTATGCTTCTCCATCAACTCTAGTTGACTTTGTGATAACTGACTTTTGGATATTAATTTCCTTTCTGGAGCAGGGGGGTAACAATTGAATTCATTATGTTTATCTAAAGGTATATCTAAATCAACTTCAAAAAAGTAACCATAATAATCATCAAGTTTCAATTGTTTAATGTATTCTGCATTTTGATATTTATTTAAAGGGGATATTCTTGGTTGTATCCAATTGTCTTCAGGAATATATTCAATAGGGTTATCAGAAATTAATTCAAAATTTGAAATTGGAAGCATTTGAGACAGACCATGTGCATATAATGCGTTTGCATCCAGATAAAGGATGTAAACATGCTCATCTAAAGGTTTGAATTTATCTTCTTTCCTCATATTTCTCATGTATTGATTATTTGCCTTTGCTGTTCGAATGCTTCCAGTCCCAGCAAAACCTCCACGCATTCCTGATTCCATCAAAATATGAATATTAGGGTCTGATAATAGCTCCAAGCGAATTCTAACCTTTTCTGTTTTACCCTTAGGGATATAACCAAAAAGTAGAGCAACATCAAAACTTATCATTGGAAGAGAAAGGTACCTTGTAACTTCAAGTTTAAAATTATCCCAAAATAACCCTTTTAATAATTGAAATACATCGGTGATAAGACATACGTCTAACAAACAATAAAAGTTTAAATTTTGTCCCATATTTTCAATCCCAAATCCCTTCCAAATCTTTTTTGCATGTTCATACCTTTGTTTGGTAATATGTTCTTCAGTCAAATCAGAATAAAAGGCTTCAATTGGAGGTAACCGCTTTTTCTCTAGACTTTTAGTAGATTCAATAGAATTGTAAGCAAATGCAGTTTTCTCATACAACAAAGCTTTAAGTTCTTCAGAATATTCAGAGTGTACTTGTCGTGTTATTTTAAATTTAGAATACTTATCCATAAAGGTAGTAAGTTCTTGTTCAGAATTTATAGACTTAAAAAGGTCGCGAAGCTTATCGGATTGAAAAAGACTATCATCATCCTTTTTCAATTGTTCAGAAAGTTTATCAAGGGAAGAATTCAAAAAACGTAAACTATCTATAAAACAGATAGTTTTATTAATGATAAGGGAAACTATTTTTTCAGAGCTTTGAGGAATGATGTGAGTTTGCGTAATCAGGGGGTGGTTTAAACCATGTAATAAAGGGTGCGAGTCGTACCCGCTGAAATTGTGTAGCACTATTTCAACCTTTTTTATCCATCTAGCTTTCATATTACAAATATTATGAGCCCAACCTTCAAATTCATGTGAAAAATGACAATGATGCTTCACAGGCCTGTTACATTCATTCAATGGATCTTCTAATTCCTCTTCCAAAGCATCTTCTCCAAATAAAGTACTATCAAATTTTTTATCACAGAAGAAACAATTTTTGTTTTCCCAGTCATATGGATCAGTGGGTGCATTTAACATGGTGTAACGTGATTGAAGCTGTCTTTCAAGAATAATATTCTGCAGTTCCTCAACATATGGAATGATATCACTATAAAATGCTGATATCACATCTTCATTATCATTAGTAGCATGCCAAACGTTGTACCCTTTTTTGTACCATGATGGAATACCTTCCCTCGCGGCATGAAACCTTGGATTTTTTGAAGCTTTAGTTTCTTCTGTACCCTCTAAATTAACTACAACTAATTCGCCAATATCGTCATTTGTATATAAATTACCATTGATGTCAACACAAACCCAAGCAAACCCTATAGGTGTATGTACATGTGTATACCTTGTTTTACTACCTTCTATTTTACTTTTGTTGAAGATGTATTTATACCTATCAGGAATTCTTTTAAAACCTTCAATGGTTCCTTTTTTATTTTTTACCAGCTTACTTTCAAAATCCGCATAAATTGTGAAAGGAGCTTTTTGCATGTTCTGATAATTTTTAAATTCACAGTAAGTTTCATGTGGGGGGTAAATTGTTCGCTGCACACCCAACATGCTACACCGTTCCAAGTGATTTTCTAAATTTTTTCTATGCATGAATGATTGTAAGCAGTGTCTACATATATGATTTCTTGGCCTACCAGGAATCCTAAGCAATTGTGGTAAATCCTTAATGAGAGCAAAATGACCTATATTTTGATATTCAACTATTTCTTCATCATTTGGACCCTGTATGGTTCTACTTATATTGTCTTCAATTAATAATAAATCGATTTCATGTTCATATTTTCCCTCACTACAGGGCGGAGATAATGACAATGGAAGAATATTTTTCCTCCTATCACGACATTGTAACTTTTCTTTATATTCTTTCCTGAGTCTATCTGAGTTTCCCTTCGGATTATTCTTAAAATGATCTTTTACCTTTTTTTCATAATACTCAGCTGTATAGTTACTTACACCATAGTTTGTATTGTCAAAACCAAAAACATTTACACTAATTTTTTTATTCTGTCTTCGAAATTTATCCATTTGTGATAGAGACATTGGGAATTCAATCCCATCAAAATTTAAAACCTTTTTGGAAACTAATTTTCGTAATTTAGGATCATATGTAGAAGCTTGATTTTTAAATCCCTGTGTATTTTCTTTACAATCTTTAATACCAGCAACAATGGAGTAAGCGAAACATTTGTCATCAAAAGCAGGGTCAAGTTCTTTACCAGCTCTACCCTTACTATTATCAATACTTAAAATTGCTCCTCTCATACATCCTTTTTCCTTATTATTAGAATTATAATTTTCTAAGAGATATGGTACCGTAAATTTTGCATGCCCTCCTCGCCATGGTGCATACGTGAGAACAACAAGCTGGGAAGATTCAACATTGTGTAAAATGTATCCACTTCCCCCTTTACAGTATTCCTCTAAACTTAATTCCATTTTTCTTTTCATACTCTCTATATTAGTATTAATTTCGTTTTCATGTAAAATTACGTGGCAGTAGGATGCAAAATTTGCGATTGTTTCCTCTCTTTCCTCGTTATCTTTTACCATTATACATTTTAAGGTAAAAAATATTTTAATACTTCGCTTTTTCGTCAATTCTAACGATAATATCCTATATAAATCCTTATATACTCTATTGTAAAAAGAAGTGATAGAAAAGACATTTTCATCTGAATAATCACTCTCATAAACGCTGTCAAATCCATCAAATTGACTATATTTTTCCGATATCAGTAAAGGTTTACTATCATTATCATGTCCTGAGCCATATTGTTGAAATTTTGGGAAATATGTTAGATATAATTCTTTGTGGACACTTTTCATATGAACCTCGATATCTCTTCGATTGAATGGTAAGTTACAAAAGGGACACTTCCCTTTTTTGAAGATATTATTGACAAACTTTTTATCATTGAAATTATTTACATTACTCTCACTTGATTGGATTGTATTCGAAGATGTTGATGTATGACGATGATGATTGTTGACACCAGACGGACCAGGTTCCATGGAAGATGATGCAAGTTCTTGCAGCTTTGGAGGAAGGTTCCCACCGACTTGGACTGGGGGTGAAATCTTTGGTCGCTTAGATGGAAGTTCAGGCATTGGGATAAGTTGGAACAGCTCGTCATTTCCATCATCCATCGCTTCATCACTTTCAGAATTCAGTGGAACAGGGGTAGAGACAGATTGTCGATTCCGCTTAGTTACAACCTGTGATTATAAAGTAAAAAAAAAACAATTTTAGAAAAAACTTCACTCTTCTTATTTTAATAGTTAGCTATTGTTACATGTTACAAAAAAGACACCAATTATATTATAAAATTATGATTTAAAAAGTCAAATTTTTACTTACTCTCTTGTTCAGCATTTCAGTATAGGTTATAGGGCATCGTTCGGTAGGGGGGTGATTCAAATCACAATTAAGACACTGACTGTGATATTTTCCTCGATGATTACGAAAATCTTCAAATGATATGAATTTTACGTTACAATCGTCACAAAAAAGCTGATGAACACGTTTACAGTGATTTTTTAGATCATTTGCCCACAAAGTTTGAAAGCAGCAATCAAACTCATTACACTTAATCAAATTAGAGTTTGTGGGCTCCATAGTGAAAATTAAAACAAAAACTTTAACTTAAATCAGTAACTTAAGGGTTGGAAGAAATAATCATTTCAAAAAGCCAAAAGTTAATAAGAACACGAAAAACAACACAGTAAACTTCTCAGAGGTGATGGTAGGAAGGTACTGGCTCAAGTTTGAGTAAAATCAAGAAGCCCTTTTTACTTTCATATTTAATATTAGAATGGTCAATGTCCTTTCAAGCTTTACCATTCTGTTTTGTCCTACTTACTTATTTCTAAAAGAGAAAGGGTTGACTATAAATGGAATATAAAACTTTAACATATTCTTATTCTATTTACCTATTTATGTTTGTGAAAAGAAAAGGTTCTTTCTGCAAAGACAATGAATTATTTACAGGAGTATAAAATTTTCCACCTCATCCTTGCTCTACTTTTCTACTTATCTATTTATTTTCATAAAGATAAAGGGTTCTTTCAAAAGTGAATGGATTATTTACAGAGTTTTAAAACTTTCCAACTCAATCTTACAGCACTTTATTCATCCTTATTTTACTTACTTTTTCTTTAAATATATATAAGGTATACCTATATATTTACCTATGGGTATATACATATATTATATGTAGGTATACATTTTTACTGAAATCAACTGTATGATATCTTCATATTCAACAAAAAAAAATTTAAAATAATTAAGCGATTTATTAATAATTTTTTAATTTTTAATTTTTTAATTTTTTAATTTTTAATTTTTTAATTTTTTAATTTTTTAATTTTTTAATTTTTTAATTTTTTAATTTTTAATTTTTTAATTTTATTTCCCGCCACGCCCCGCCTGCGGCTTCAACCCCCCCCTACCCCCCCCTTAGCGGGAGGGGGGGGTGGACTGGGGGGGGCAAAAGGGCCATCACATTTAGATCACTTGGCCTGAGAATCGAACCGAAAGTAGTCGTGTAGTTGCTCAAATGGCTTTACCGCTGGGCTAGGTCGATAACTCTAACGAAGGGTTAAAAAAAACTCAGCTATGAAGCTCAACTTTCTAAAAGTTACTTGTTTGTCCTTTGACGAGCAAAGGACTTAAGGCTGTGTGTGTGACGGCTATACCTATAAAGGGTGTGCTAAGGTATAAGGGAGCGTAGATATACCCTTATTTTAAAAGTAGGTGGCTTGCATATATACCACTCCTCTACTACCATTATTTGTGAGGGTCCGTTAGTAAATGGCCAACCCTAATATTAAATTATTTGCATAAAAAACTATCCTTTGAAAAAGTATTACATACCTATGTAACTTTGTCTTCCATGATAAAATGAATTTCTGGATTTTAGACAACATATTTAATGTGTTAATTAAATTAATTTTGAAGAGTAATTAAAATTATTCTTGTGCTTATAAAAAATGGCATGTGGTACTTCAAACGGCTAATTATACGTAAATAAAATGACCTATCAAGTACTTGATTGATGGGTAATTGTCAAATCAATCAACATGACTGATTGCGATTGCGGCGATAATCAGTTTACATGAAAGCTAATGATTTAATTTATTTCACATCGTCATAAATCATAAAATAAGCCAACGAGTTCACAGCTTTTATGTTTGTCATACTTCGAATTAGCACGGAAAAATGAAATCCTTAAAATCAATTTTGAGCCTTGTGCTTCTCATCCAAATTCTCATCTCAACAGGAAGGGCTGGTCACGTTCCCTGTAAAATATTTAAAAATTTCTTTTAATTTACAACCATAATATATTTTTTCATAAATTAATTTCATTAATTAAAAAAAAATGCAACCATTGTACAATGACTAAACTTAAATTAAATTAAATTCGCAGTCGCCAGCAGATGCCCACAGCCCAGTTCAATCGCCCCCGCCGAGTGTGAGGTCGGCCGGCTGTCCTACCGCTTGAGCTTGGCCATTCGCCGCCCTGGCTCCCCGTCTCAAGAGCTCTTTGACCGTCTCTTCGCTCAGGCTCGGGAGGCCAACTCCGTGACCTCCGATGGTCTCCTGGATTGTCACAACCTCAGTCTGAACGAGGCTCACTTAGAATCTTGGAACTTGACCTCAATGCACCACTCCTCCTACGTCTTCATCGATGTGAATTCTTCCCTGGCCTTATCCTCAATTTCGGACGGTCCCCGGGACTCTGTGACCCACCAGCCCGCCCCCACAATTAGTATTGAGTACTTGTACCTTAAATACCTTTTCCAGTTTAAGGACGAGGCTATGAGCCAGCTGCTCCAGTATGTGGATCCCTCCGCCCTTATAATGCTCCAAGTGATCAATGGCGCCCTTGAAAACTTCCCGACCAACGAGTCCCTTGCCCAGCTTCAAAAATGTGGAAAGCTCGCAACCCTTGACCTGAGTGGCAACAGCAGGATGACGAGAATCCGGGCTCGCCAATTTGAAGGCCTCCTTAACCTCCAATCCCTTATTTTAAAGGGAAATCCAGTGACTGTTGACGAGCTTGGACTTTATTTGGGACAGTCATCGAGTAATGACTCAAAACCTATCAAAATCGACCTGGAGTATTGTGACTTGACCAGTGAGGATATTCACCAGAATCATGGTTTGGACTTGACCCCGAATCGACCCGTGACCCTTCGTCTCATCCACAATAATTTGAATGCTCTGGAAGAATCCAAGTGGAAAAAGTTTCTCCAGGCTAATGACAACAATCGTCTGGAAGTTGAGGGAAATCCTCTGATTTGTGGACAAGGGACGCGCTGGCTCAAGGATGGTAGTCAGGAGTTTGAACCCAAAGTAATCGGGGCCAGCTGTTCGAATGACCCTGGAAAAACCGTTTTTACTTCTGATTTGTAACTATCATATAAAATGAAACTGGACAATTTTTACAGTCACGTATAAAAAAATTTTTTTGCATGTAATCAGGCCGTGTTAAAGTTTTGAAAATAAATACATACGATAAATCATACGAGCTTTAGATTTTTGGCGTGTCACAACAGAGTTTTTTATCTGTCATTATAAATTATGAAGGATTATGCTATCATGATTCATGACATGACAATGACATTAAATACCAAATTAAATTGACAGTACAAATTATGAATCCAAAAATACAAAGCAACTCTTTTTCCATCTATCAACTAATAAAACGGTTCTTGACAGGACAAGAGGATAAAAAATCAAGAAGACGACTTGAGTTTAAAATTTGTGAGTAAATCGTTGGGTAAATGATAAATGTACAAAGTGTAAATGGCAAAGGTGAGGTGCATATTCTGATGGAGAACTTTGCTTTCAGTCACTTTGAAAGGTCACCGGAAGTACGGTTTTGTACGTCAGTGTCCTGGAAGTTGTGCCAATTAAAGGAGTCGAACTCATACACCACACTTTCTTTGTTGTGCCCAGACCAGAATTACATGACAGGAAACCGGTCATCTACTTTTTCACCTACAGTACATTACTTACGCCATCGAGAAAAGCACTCTCATTTTATACTCTTTGATGCATTTCGACGCCACTCATGACGCTCGCTCTGATTTTGGGGTCACATAAGTGTACGAGAAAGTACCTGTAGCATCGTAGTCATACAGGCATCAGAGCAAATGTCACGAGTGGCGTCGAAATACTTCAGAGAGTCATAGAGTGAGAATGAGCCTCCGACTTTTCTGAACAAATAGAACTTTTTATGCAATGCGAAATGCATTATTTGATGTTTTGCCACAGGCGCTATTTCCTATTTTAAATAACACAATACAAGTCGCAATAAAAAACAACATGTCGCACACTTCCTAAATGCAATACAAACTTACTTGGATCTCGAGCTTGATTTCTGTCCATCATTGTTTTAAATTAAGATTGATCCGCTGGTTAAACAATAAAAACTCAACTCGATGCTTGCTTCTGACAGGCTTAAATTAAGAGCGTCTAAATAAATGAGTGTAAAAGGTTTGACTCTCTACTTCTTGTTTTATGTTAACGATTGACGGCGATGATGATTATGATGGTGCTATCGTGGTTTTCACCATGTACACGTATGTACAATGCATAATGCATAAGCGGCGTCCAACTTATTCAGTGAGATTCCAGAGTCAACAATAAAATTAAAACTGATGCCTTGTCAGCGTAAGACCATCAGAGCTCATATTTTATGCACCATGATTTAAGTTATCTAAATGGAGATTTAAACTTGCATCTTCTGTTGTCTGAAGCTGTCGGTCTATTTCATCTACGCCGCACGGCAGAATTAAATTTTATGCCTACAGATTGTCCATCCTCACACGCATAAGTAACAAAAAGAGAACAGACCAAAAAGACATTTGAAAAACTACAGAATTTCGCCAAAAAAGTGTAGCAAAATGTCCCTGAGCATTTATTTTGCGGTATTTTATGTTCTACTTACAAAATTCTGGGGCATCGATGCGCTTGAGCAACAAGAATCTGAGGTGAAAGTTTTACCGCAACCCAATTTCTGCGAAATCTGTGTGTCAAATGATAGAATTTTTTATATAGCTCGCAATCACACGTTTTTCTGCGCCGAAAAACTGCACATGATTCAAGCTCCTTTTTATATCGGCGAGTACAAAGCCACTACTGCGTGTAGACGGGCAACACGACAGATACGAAAACAAGGTAAGTAATAAGTAATCATAAAGCAAAGTAAACTTTTAAATGCCTCAAGTGCCGTCACATAATTACAAAATTTTTGAAAAAAATGAAGAAAAACTTGCTAACAATGTTTTTGGTATCCTTTTTTTACAAATGGCGTACTCTCTTTTTATTACTGTTGGGCTGTTGTCTTTTAATAATGAAGGAACGGGTTTCTGGCGAGCTCAATATTTTGCGCCCGAGTACAACAGCACGACATTTGAAATCCTGGAGCCCACTCCAACTACCCACACCGAAATTGAGGTTTACCCCACATTGAGTCCTACCATTTTGATCAAGATTATGCGCGACCATTCTATGACGACTGACGAGGATGACGATGAACAACCTGAGACGACACCAACAACGCCAATACCTCAGGATGGAGACGGAAACGGAAACGAAAAAGCGGTGGCGGAAACAATAACGACGACGACGACAACAACAGTTGCATCCGCAAGTTATGCTCAAGATCTATACAGAAAGTTCATGGGGGCGGCGTACGAAAGTTTTTGCAAAAGTTACTTTTTCGCAGTACACCACGGCAACGTTGAAACAAAAACTGGGATGTCCCTCCGCCGATGGAACGCTATTTCTCCGCTCCACCGTCTCATCTTGGACTTTGAGTGTGACTTTGACGAAATTTTAAAAGCGGAATCGCTAGTTACAGGTATTGGATTCAATTAGTATCGATACAGATGTAATACATAAACACATAATTGTAAAATGTATAAATGTATAATATATTCGCATCTAACTTTTCCGTGTGCTGAATTTTAGATTTTATTCCTGAGGATGCTGAAAAATTCGACCCTTCAGCTGCTAAAGCTTTCTGCGAGGCAAGATTGCAGCAATCTAGCATATACATTTAATTTTAATTTAATTGGGTTTCGTTTCATAATTTTTTAAAACACATTTTTCTTTTTTACCATCACAGAGCTTTGAGTTTGGTTCCCTGATGATGAAAACTGACTGGACAATCCAGTCGTGGATGCTTCACCACCCATCCAATGACTATGAAAAATTTCCCTGCAAATATGCAGAGGATAAAATCAAAGCATACAATCGCTTTAACCCTGTCACTAATGCGCTTCGAAAATTTTTGGGGCCTTATGTGTAGATTTTTACCGTGTACGTTTGAAATTTAATGTCACAACAAAATTCTTTGTCCGGTATAAAAATTTAAACAGGACTATCGACCATCATAATGTAATACATATTACATATGTATGATGTATGGTATTTTAAATGCTGTTGTTTCTTTAAATAAGTTAGCACTGTAAGTAAAGGTTAAAAGTGTTTAGCAAAGAAAGAAAAAATACTTGATGCAAAACTCTGGAAATTCTGTCCACTACATACTCAAATTTAACTTGAACTTATCGGCGCGCAATCATGGCACAATTTTTATTTCATATTTAAATTTGGCGCTTTGTATCCTATAAATAAAAGCATAGATTTTGCTCAAAGTTTCATGCACTGCAGTGTGTCGCTATTATGATTTAGATTGAACTTAAATTCAAATGCCAATAGCCAATACATATGCACATAATACAGTTATTATTGTCTGTACCAAACTTAAGACACGCAACACAAGTTTTATTTTACAAACCTCTAATTACCAAGCCAAGGACGTGCACGTTGTACATATGTTTAATGACGTTTGTTACCTGTTGTGTATGTATTGATTTTTAATTTTTTTCCTGCTTCATAAAAGTCGCTAGTTTTTTATATGTTTTTAGCTTGCAAGTTCATTTTTTCTGCAAAACATCACACCACTTTTGCGCTCCTCAGAAATTTTAAGAAATTTAAAAGCTATTCGGCCGTCAGTTACTCATTTTAGGAAATTAAGCAATTAGCAAGTAGGCAAGGAAAAGATGTGGAAAAATGGCCAAGGCAATAATCGTGTTTTTTCCCTTTATTCACCGGTTTTTCGGGATGGACGAAAGAAATTGAATTTCAACGGCAACTTGAACACCACCGTTTTGATTTTGGCTCTCTTTTGCACGTTTCAGTGGCGCCTTGCTCACGCGGCGGAGTGCAATGAATATATATATGGCATCTTTCCTATCAATATAACAGTCTCATGTCCCAAGAGCTTTTATTTTGAGTGGGCCGTCAGCAACTACTGCTGTTACAACGACCCCTTATCTATGTAAGATTAACCTCTTAGTTAAGTACTGATATCTGATACACAACATACATAAGTTGACAGTAGGAATATAAACTTCATCTGCATATTTTGGAAAAATTAACCGTTTGATTTAACATTTACATTTCGGAGCCAACCCTCACTGCTGCTATTCAATCGTCATCTTCATTTTGTGCTTTGTTGGAATTACTACCTTCATTATTTTGACCTGGTCTCTTTTCTGCTATTTGTGCTGGTCCTACAAACTGTATCGTCCTTTTTTAGCTGCTATATCTTGTGGAAAGCTTTCTCCGGAGAGTAAAACAGTTCCGGATCAGTCCACAACGTTGTCCAGGCTTGACCAGGCTTGACATAGCCAAATTCAAAGGTTATTAAACTCACGGAGTCGGGCCAAGTTAATTAAATTACAGCGTTTTATTAAAAATAACGGCAGTATCTTGTAGACTGTAGACCTTATCAAAAAACTACTTTATTAAAGAACAATTACCTAGATATTTAAAACTAAAAAATTGCTCTTAACTCGTCTGTACTTGAATTTTTTCGCTAATTTTTCGACACTCGTACCTTTTTGCCGTTACAAAAGCTGTTAAAATATATAGGTAGGTATTTTAATTATTACAATTAATTTATTTGCTCCTTGGATGAATATTGAGGGAAAACCTTCGATAAAAAAATGGGTTCCAACCTAGAAGCAGATGGAAAAGAACAGAAAATGGTACAGCCCTTGGAAAAAAATCTTACCAAATCTCATGAGAATTGACATTTGACATTTGACAAGAATCACAATTTTTGATGAGATTTTTATGATATTTCATCAACATCTCGTAAAACATTAATCAAGCTTTGATAACATTTTTGACCAAAATCGTGTCAAAATTTAATGAGATTTTTTGACAAGATTTTTTTTCCAAGGGAGGTCCTGAATTTGGCCCAAAATATCTACTGATGGTGGTGGGTGTCGTCAACTTGCTGGCGCTTTGTATGTATCTTATAAATACAGTAGAGGCTCGATTATCCGACGTATCTATCTCATGCAGCCC
>JAQIVE010004216.1:0-14971 GCA_034698285.1 Sminthurinus bimaculatus | reverse complement strand
CGAGAGTCTATTCTTATAGTAATGTGTATCATATTTCATCCGTAATATTCCGTTATATCCATCTAGTTACGCTCATTTTTTCAAGTGTACACTGTATATATTATTATATATAATATAAAATAATGTACAGTGTATACATCTTTTCTGTCCTCTCTCTTTTCCCGGTGGATAGCAAAAACCGAGTCAAGAAAAAAAACACGAAGCAGTCAGTAACCATAGCCATCGTATCTTTAATGGCCGCCCAATGTTCCCTATTCCCCATCGATATCGATACACATTGAGAGAAGAATCGAGAGTCGAGTACACGATACGCCGATATCTCGTGTACATTTTGCATCAGCTTCAGTTTGGAGGAACATTCAATTGAATCTTTCGCTCTCGCGCTTCAGTCCTAGTTTACATTATACGGACTCGCACTTGTACTCTTCCTCATCCCTCTCGCTCACTATACTTTGCATGTATGAACGAACATCTGGAATAAGAAGAAGACGAAAGAGAAGCAGCAAAAGTGAAAGAAAGAAAGAGAAGGATGAATACTCAACTCAATTTCTCAATTCTGCCATCACTCAGTTCAGTGCCAGTGTTCAGACTTGAGATTCTCGATATGGATGAAATGGGCAAAAAAGGATATGCATAATATATCGCTTGCACTTCAATATGCATATTTTATGCGTTTACATGGAAATCCACATATTATCCAAATATATGAGGTTATCTATATACATATGTGGAGTGTAGATGCATAATGTATGTAGATATACCTACCGTATACCTTATCCTCGTCGCTTGGCGGCCCTTTGAATTTTCAATTGAATGTTGAAACATGGAGGCAATTTCTCCGAATTCAAATAATGTGAATGCGAATTGAGAATTGAGAGCACGAACAGTGGATACATTAGGTGTATTCAAGATTTGCCTCTGTATATACAATATATATGTACATTACAATATCACATTTATATATATGTGCGTTGGCGGGCAAAAAAAGATTGATTCAGCGATTATTGATCAGACACCAGACAAACACACAAACTAGACACACATTTGAAATGCACAGGCAAAAATTGTACACTGCACAGTTCTACAGTTCCTTAGTGCAGCACAGCTGAGTCGAGTTTATAAATGCCAGGAGCACTACTTTTCCTATCTCTCTCTCTCTCTGTATACTGTATACCTTGTCTCTACAATTCTACATTGAACCTATATACATGTATATAATACGCTGAAAATGCGCTCTGCGGGTAGACGACGATGTTGTTGGCAGCCTGGTGAAATTATGAAGGAAAATACATAGAAACAGTAATGGAAAAGTATGACTTGGGGCAAGCTGACTGAGCTGAACCCAACTCAACTCAACTCAGCTCCAATGTATGCTGAACCGAATTGATCTTGATTCGTATTCGTATTCCAGTACGAATACAAATACGAATACGAATCTGAATCTGAATGCGAATTCTGATACGTATGTCAAATCTAATTGTGTGTATGTAGATGTCACCCGATAAAAAACAAATTCAGATTAGATTTGTAATGTATGAAATTTGTTCCCTCATTTTATATACTTTATGTTTCCCCCCTTGTCGCTTTTATGTAACGTGCACTTTACTTTTTACCTTTTGCTGTTCCTCTCTTTCTCTCTCT
Source organism: Sminthurinus bimaculatus (assembly GCA_034698285.1). Classification (NCBI taxonomy): domain Eukaryota; kingdom Metazoa; phylum Arthropoda; class Collembola; order Symphypleona; family Katiannidae; genus Sminthurinus; species Sminthurinus bimaculatus. The sequence continues at coordinate 13,330 of JAQIVE010004216.1, read as the reverse complement.
TTCTAGCTATTTCCACCGCCAGGCATTCCTTACATGCATCTTTGGTATACTTTATGTTTTTAACCATAATATTTGTCACAAAATATATAAAGGGGAATGATGTAATCCAGAAAGTTTTTATAGTCTAAACTGTACATGACGACAAGCTTGAGGAAATGAAGAGAAGGTCAACTCTAATGTACAGGGAGAAAAACACGTGGATTTGTTATAGCTTTCGATGTAACCACTCGATGAGGAGAGAGTAGAGAGAGAATAAGAGAAAACAGAAAATACAGAGAACGAGAGCGAAAGAGAGAGAGAAAGTGAGAGGCAAATCCACATTGACATAAAGTGAAAAGCTCTCACAAACAAATAATTCTATTAATAACCTGCACTCTTGTATCTCTCTCGCTCTTGCTCTGTTTTTCTGCGGCTAAATCTAAGTTGTCAGAAGAGCGAAATAGAAAGCAAAAGTACTTTGGTCTCAATCTAGCAGGTTAATATTAAAGCAGTTTGGCAATTTCGACAGGCTTTGCATCGTTGTTTGACGCTGTTCTCTATATTATGTAAGTATTCTTTTTCAAGAACTTTCAAGCTCTTTCTTTGCCCAACCCCAAACCTTTTTTTCTATCATTTTGTTTTGACTCCAATAAGTTCTGCTGTCAAGTGTTGCAATACAAAAAAATGTTTTTTCAGTTAATCGATATCTATTTTTAAAGACGTCTTTACAAACTTCATTCGTAGGTAAAAAAAACAAACAAATGTATTGATAAATCTCACGTTTCTTCCCTAAATGCAGTGTCAAAGCTCTGTAATCGAGGTGAAAGGATAAAGAGTTCTTTTGACTGTGCATCTATAATACCATCACAATAGTTTCGAAAGATATACATTATACATACTGCGCACTGAGCACAAACATATTCACATTGAAATCGTGATAAAGCAAGTGTCTACCTATCTCTATCGGCAGCCGGTCTACTTACATAAGTTTTTCTCACAATCAGCTTTAGCTCAAATCATGCCTGGTCATACATGTCGATGATTATGACTACTAGGGAATTTAGTCGATATTTGTTGGGAGTTGGTTCGATGTTAGTTGTAACTACCTAATATACATACATACCTACATACATACGTTCATAGCTGTCATTGTCGTTGTCGTTATACATGCATAGTTGCTGTTTGAAGCTCGGGGATAAAATTCAGATGAAAATTCTATTCTATTCTATTCCATTCTATTTTACTCTATAATATGTACTTCGTTATCCTTTGAATGAATGACTGAATCTATAACTTACTTTGTTATTGAAGTTAAGCCCCTGTTTCCTCGCATACATGGGATTCTGCTGTCGCCAAAACTGTTCCCGAATTTCCAAATAGTTGAGTGCCTCTGTGGCATTAGATCGAAGCTCCTGGCTCGCCCCCTGATCACTCTGAATATCTAGAGAGGAGAGAGAAAAAGAAAGAGAGAGCACAGAGAATGTAAAGTAAGGTTTATAGATGGAACTTTTAAAAGGATAGATTCAAGCTATAAATATGCGGAGAAGATGAAAATGTGAGGAATTTTTCATGTTTATCTCTATGACCAGAGTACTCAGGGCTCACTCTTCAGTGCTCCATGCATGCACTATGTACTTATTACTTATATATACATCTTATGTGTATGTATTAAGGCCATTAGGCATTAGCTGCATAATGTATTGTGGGTTTATTTACGATATTTCTATCAGCACACATCATGCTCTTCCTCTCGAAACGCTAAAAATATTTGAGTTTCGAATATCTACTCGCTCTCACACTCTGATCCTCATCCTGATCTGACGATGAGTAGAGTTTAGCTGAAATGAATTGAACTGAACTGAACTGAACAGAGAGTGACGTTGAGCTGAATCCATAATCCATAATAATAATAGCACTAATAAAAGATGAGTAGTCTACCGATATAATTAAGGGCAAGGAATGTTATATTTTATGCATATTGCTCACATTCTAAATTTCAGTTAATACTTGAACTGAATTTTCCTCTGAAGTCTCGAGAGGTCGAATATGTGTTTTATTGGAGAAACTTTGTATAGTAATCATAGGAGTAATGTGATAAATTTTTGAGGCAGATGCTGCCGACATATCAAATTACCAGATTTAAATTCTTTGGCATAAACATAGTAATAATGCAATAATATATTTATTACTCTGAAAATAAATGTCTGACATCTCTTTTTTGTGGCATTAAAATATTAAAATGGATCAGAAACAGCTTGAAAACGTTAGTGCATTGTCAGTAGCTCAACGTCATGCAATATTTTATTTTAAAATGTACCATAAAAATAAAGTATTAATAACAAGGAACTTTTTTTAGGAAGAACATAATAGAATTCAAAAAGGGGCATACCTGGACGATGAAGGAATTTTGTAAGGTAGTCCTTGTCAAAGTACATTTGTCCCAAAACCTCTCTGGCCACCCATCGGGCACGAGCCTTGGAAGGAGCTTTGAGCTTACCCCCAAGCTTTTTCCCCAGAACTTCAGACTCGTTTGTACCGGGCCGAACACAACAATGCTCCTGCTTCACTGTGAACATTTGGATTGTCAACATTTGATATCATAAATCATTTTCAATTTCCAACTTTTAATATCCAAGTTTTTCTTTCATTTTTCTAAACAAATAAAACATATCGTCAAGTTTCTCATAAATGTGTAGAAATCTATGTATGTGTGTAGTGTGTAATAAGATAGAAAAAACGACGGACGAGAGTTACAACTCTTGTACGAAGTATAAGTATGTATGTGTCTTGGGCTGGTTTGTTGGTGAAAGTAAAAAGTAAGAGTGATGGTTTAGATATAATGAAAATTTATTTACGGTTGGCCAGAGCCTCAAGCTCATCTATCAGTGGTAGAATTTGGTCCAAGTCTTCTATTTGTGTGGCGGAACGATCTGCAAAAAATATAACGTATAACGTATACACATTACACATACATAGTCAAAGTCAGTTTCACTTCATCCACGTTTATATTTTTAGGAGGGGGAGAGGCAGAGAGGTGGAAGATAAAAATAAGACGTTTGATTTGATAGTCATGTGAAAAAGGAGATGGAAAAGAGTGATAGAAAAGCGGAGAAAAGATATCACACAAGATGACGGAGAACTTTACTGTTCGTGTATGTATGTATACAGTGAGAGCTGAAAATGGAGACAAAATCTGACGAGGAGAGAGTAACTATCTGAAGAGTGAAAACTCTGTAAAAAATCTATTAAATTCTGGTACTCAGTGCTTGAAAAAGTAACTGCCTACTCAGATTATCTTTCATGTATACAAGACATCGCATCTTCTTTAGACCCTCTTGCCATCAAAATACTTTTTACAAGTGAGAATATTCTTCGCTCAACGCTAATAATATTTTTAATTGTCAGTTAAACGAAATGTATTTCAAAAAATAAAGATAAAAAAGGTTATTTAGAACACAAGTAACATTGAAAATTTTACAAACATTGTTACAGTTTTGCATCTCCCTTTGTCAGCTTCTCGGACGAAGAGAACCCTAGATAATAAATGCGTGGTGGAGAGATACACAATAGATAATATTATAGGGAAAAGATTCACTCTCAGTTCTCAACGTCTGCACGCAGCCGGCCAGAGCAAAAGATAGATAGACAGACTGAAAAGGAAAAACAAGGCAAAGCAAAGCAAAGTAAGAAGGACGAGAGATGGAGAGAGAAGCAAGCAGACAGACAGACAGATGTAGATTGTGGAAAATGGAAGGAGAAACGAAAGACGAACATGAAGAAAGATTATAGAGACAGGGACACGGACAAGAGAAGTAGGAAATGTACAGGAAGGAAATGAATGTCGGCGTGAAAGTAATATTATATATACGAGCGTAAGCAAGGAATAGGAAGGAATATATAGTAGCAGCAATAGAAATGGAAATAGAGAGGTAAAAGTAAAAGCATGGGGAATAAGTTGAAGAAATACCGCCGATAGCACGTCGAATGGCTTCCTGACTCTTCTGAATTCCAATGCGAAATGATTCGACTTTCCTGATCCTGTATCCTCTGTAAAGATAGAAAATACTAACATTACTCCTTTTACTTATTTTATCTTGCTTATAAAAAGCGCTCTCCCTTCTCCAGCACTTTCTACAGAAATGTAGGAGCGTGACGAGAGATGAAAAAAACGTTCATCAGGCTTAGAATTATTAAAATTAGACCCATTTGCTTTTTCTTCAGGTGAGAATAAATGTAAATGGGCGAACATCTTGATTTTGATGATTGATTGCAACAAACGTGACTTTATGAAGTTCAAAAATTGCTTCAAAAGATCTTTCAAAGATGAAGAAAGTTTCTGGTCTATAAATAATAATCGTTAGATTTTTTTAAACACATGGTTGACTATGAATCGAGAGCTGTCAGTATATCAAGAAGGCGAACAAACAGAAAATAAAGAGAGAGAGAGAGAGAGAGAATGAGAGATTCCCCGTTTAATTAGATTGACTAATATTATTATCATCATTATTATGTTCTCATATTGTTCCTTATTTTTTATGTTTATGCATGCTGCATGCAACATCCGATCCAACAATTTTGAATACCTGTGATATGCGATGAGTGCTTTTTCAAATTGGCCAAGGTTATAAAGTGCCTCGGCATACTGATAAAGTCCCGAAATGTACGTGTCGTTACCTAATTATCATTGAAAATTCAACATCAAAACTTTTCTTTGCATCCAACTCATCATTAGTATGCTCATCATCATTACCGATACAGCAAAGCAGAGTATATTCCTAAGCATTATTATTATTATTATGCATATAACTGTGTATAATATATTTTTTTATTGAAAGAGTCTTTCGTTGCATCATTACCGTCAAAAGAGGTCTCAGCATCTTTTTTCCCAATGGTTCGTTGTCACATGAAAACATTCAAAGAAAAAATATGAAATAATCATTATGAACTATGAACATACTATATTATAATATATAGGTCCTACATACCTTTTCATCTTTAACCTTCAAATCGCTATAGCATATTCAGCAACATCTTCATGTTATAATATTTTTGAAAATGCTTATTTGAATTATAAAAAAATGATTACCCTATACTCTAAGCACGCGCAACATATTACGTAATACATTGTACATATAATATATGGTAGACATAAGTTACATTTATTATGTAATTGAATTTTAAAAGCTCACCTTTGAGCGCCGACGCTGCGTCCCCCAACTTTAAGTGACACTGACTTCGGGCTAGAAGATGGAAAAGAGAAAATGGAGAAACAATGTTAGGAGACAGTGGATTTTAAATTACAAATTATGTGCACAAATTACAGCTAAATGGATTTCATTTCATATTTCATGTGTACACATTGCATTACGCCTGCATATTCATCACTATAATATTAATAATAATAATAATAATAAAGGAATGAAAATGAAGGAGATGGGAAGTTGAGGTTGATACAGACTACTGACGATGTTGAGAGCTTTTACTTTTCTGTCGTAATACGAATGTGTACAACATTATGGAGTTTGGACATTGTGCATGGAGTTTATCATAAGTAGATTTTTACTTATGATATTTTTCTCAATTTAAAAATATTTTCCAAGAGCCTAGAGCATATATTTACCGATATTACTTCATTTTTTTAAAGTCTAAAAGGATTAAACGTCAAAACTATTTGAAAAAAAATCAGACTGGGGACAGAAAACGATTGTGCATTCAATGTAGGTACAAGCTCCTTGTTGCTCAAGTAAAAGGTACGTATATTACGCAATAAAACAAGTTAAGAGTTTTACTGTACAGTGTACATGAAATAGTTTGAGTCCTCAACTTCAACATGTTGAATGCGCAAAAATGTACATTATACTTTTATATTATCCTACTTATTCGTGGAAATGGTACCACACGGAGACACACACTTTCACTTTGTAATATATATACATATGCACACATAATGCAATGCGGGCGTGTGGAGAAATTATGTCAAATTACTTAAACACATCACATAATAAAATAGGATGGCCTAATATTGCATGTGATAAAAGTAATAATATAATGATAACGATGACAAGGGAGAAATTTTATTACCGACAAGAGCCGCCTTGTGTGTCGGATTCAACTCGAGAGCCTGCATATAGTGAGGAGAAAAATAGATACACGAAATAAAATTTATAACAATCATTATCTCTTCATTTTTATACATATATACTCTACATCATTAGTCATCATGCAAAAAGTTTTATGGCCATATACATACTTACACTACATAAAATGACAACGTGCAGATTTTTATTCCCTATAATATATTGTCAATTCATGATAATATGATAATAATACATACTAATACTAATAATATGCTAATATTGCCACAATCAGTTTTACACATACTAAATCTCACTATACGATGAAATGAAATTTGAAATGGCTTTTTCTTTCTATTTTTGAAACCAATTTTCTCATGCATACGTCATTTGTGGAAAAAAGTTCTGCATACAACATAGTTAGAATTTACAATATATACCTACCTACATGGTTTTTCCTCGCGCTTCAAAAAATAAAAATTCGGAAAATGAATAACATTTTCCGTGGTTTTTCCCAAGGCGAGGTAAAAATTGAATGCCGAGTTAGCAATATGTGTTTTAAGTAAACTTAATAATAATAATAATACATAAGAGCAAAAGTATTTGTACTACGTTTTGACCCTGAACTTTCACCGGGAAATTTAATTCTTGGAAAGGCTTCACAAAGCAAGCCGTCATATTATGTCCGTCCATCAAAACAAGAGCCAAAAAAGGACCAGAAACTCGTAGAGTTTGATAATAATAAGAATAATGGAACTGGAAATGACAACTTTGAACAAAATTTCCAGGATATTTTGCCTTTGTCCTTTTGTTTCTCAACTTTGAGAACCGAGATAAACCGTAAACTTTGAAAAGGAAAAAGGAAACCTTATTGAGCGTCACGAGGGCGGCTTTGGTCTGTTTCTTAACCCGCATTTGAAAATTTGCCTCGACGACGAGCATCGTCGTGAGGAAGTTTTCACTCTGGAGAAAGTCGATGGAGATGTGGAGCTTCCGCTCCCGCTTCTTCTTTGCCTTTAAACTCTGTTTAATGTCTCGACTGCCCAGGGTGACAGCGGCAGCTCGATCTTTGTCCGTGTATTCTTCCTCCCTCCTTTTTCTTCGGCGGTTTAGTCGTCTGGCGGCTTTCTTTGAGGCGGTGGTTGAGGCCGAGGCTGAAGATGAAGTTCCACCCCCACTTCCACTTTTCCCCTCTTCCTTGGCCTTCTTTTTCTCCTCTTTCGCGTCCTGACTCGCCAACGACATTTTTCGAATCTCTCTCATGATGCTGTTGACAGGCGAACGGGACCGTCGACGCTGAATTTGAGTAGTGGACTGAGCCCCTGTAGACCAAAGACCATCAAGATATGTTGACTTTCCGAGTTTGTTTCCCCTTTTTTCTTTCTTTGCATTCCCTCCTCTTTTTCTAGAAACTTTCATTATTACTACTGCAGTCCCAATTTCTATTCTCTATTCTGATTTTTTCGCATGTACAATACACCTCGTTTATAACATAACCTGGACTGGATAGCTTTCACAATGTTCCTTTTACCATATATTTATTTTTTAAATTACGTAATAATGTAAATGAAAAATTAGATGAGGAATATCCTGCTTAATAGTGAGCTTCGTAAACTTAAAAAAAAATTCTTGTGGCAATAGGAAACAAAGTTTAGAGCTTCAAGTTTGTCATAAACAAGGTCTCCTGTACTTGGGTAACTTTCTTTACTTCCACCCCACAAAAAATCCCATATGCATGTATGCATGAATACATACATAGGTAGAGCCTGTATTTTGAATTAGTATCCGCTGAGATTTGTCCCCATACTTTTTTCCCCATTTTAAACAAGAGCTAGAGTCAAAAGGTGACAGCTAACACCAACCAACTCTTAGACCCAGCAATAGTCAACAGCACTACTGCAGAAACGAAGAAAAGAGAGGAGAGGAAGAGGAGGAGAAGCAGGTGTTCCCCACTTTTAATTGTCTGGAGACATGCCATGTTTAAATCCAGTTCAAAATACATTTCCTGGTTCTTTTTTCTACCCACGTTCAATCTTTTCTTTTCTGCAGACAATGTATGTATGTATGTAGGTCTCAAGAGAAGGAGACGAAAAGTGATAGTACAGAGGAATGAGTGAAAAAAAGTTCAGGTGACTTGACTTGACTTCACGGATTAACTGGCATCTAACATCTAACATAACACATACAACATACGTACAACGACGACTGAAATGCATGGCTTTCCCTCTGCAGATATTAGCATGCAGTGTTCCATGGTCTACGAAGAAAAGCGGGAGGACGAGAGGGAGGGAGGGAGAGGAGACATGGGACAGAAACTACAATAAAAACTAGCTCGACATTTCACATTTATTCATTTCTCCGGGTGGATTTACAAGGATTTAATAGCCATTCAGAAGAAACGAAAAAAAAATCCAAGAGGAGGGAAAAAACTCCTCCGAGGACCAACCAACTTACAACAGAGGGAAGAATAGAGAAAAATAGAGCAGTAAGAAAACAACTGTGTGTGTACATAGAACATTACTAGACAGTACAAAAAAAACCAGTAAAGGAAAAACTAGAAAAATTAGGAAAAAACAACAAAAACAACAACAATCAAGATCTAATAGTGAAGCCGACTGGCAAGCTGGCTGGCTGGATAAAGAAAATAGGAACAAAGTCTAGTTTAAAGTGGGCATGATAGGTTCAAGTGGAAAAGTGCGATAGATAGGAGCAGACGAGAAAAGAGGCAAGAAACAAGAAACCATATACAAGGACGACATGCTGTGGACTCTGGAGAGAGAGCGCGCGGATAAAGTACAAAAGTAAAACTAATACTGATAACGGCAGTGTTGAAAACAAGAGGGACAGAGTGTGTAGGATGTTAGAGCAAATAAAAAAGGAGTTAGTCAATAAGTTTTTTTTTTCTAATAAAAGTTTATTGAAAAAAAGTTAAAGTTTTTCCTCTCCCTTTTCCACGTTTACTTTTACTCCCCTTTCTTGTTCTTGTTTTTCTTGTTGGTCCAGACTCCGGATTCGCCACACTGGAGATCGACTTGAGCACTGAGAATTGGGAATCCGGGGTCGAGATCAACTTTCTATATGTATATGTTTCTACTTTCAACTTACATTCAATTTCCTCTAGTTTTTCCTCTCTCTTTCCGTCTCTCTCGCTCTCTCTCTCTCTCCCTCGCCTGTCTGTCTAATACTTTTGTGTTTGTTTTCTGTCTTTGTACATATGTTTTATTTTATTTAGTTTCCCTCCTATCCATAGATCTTCTCTCCAGGGAGATTTTATTTTATTACACTTTATCTCTCCTTTACCTTTCTTTTGATTTTGATTTTGACTGTCGGCCGACGTTGAGTTGCTGGAATGTGTTGTAGTTGTTCCACTTGGCGTTGACAAGGCTGCTGTTGATGACCTGTCTCGGTCCGGTGGTGGAGTTGACCCAGTCACCGTCGTCACGTGTTTTTTCTCCCGCTGCTGGTGCTGCTGCTGCTGTTCTTCCGGCGGAGGAGGATAAGGTTGATTACTACGATCATCATCCATTGACTGGCTCGCACTCGTGTTCACACTGTGACTAGAGCTACTTGGGACGTTATTATTATTACTAGTGCTATTTATATTTGTGTTTGTACAAGTGATTTGCCCGGGATGAGGAGGATCAGGATGCGAACGAGTTGCTGGAGTATCCTCCATCTTGTCGAGTGGGATGTTAAAATCCACTTTCTTCAATTTCTTAGTACTACCACCACCACCACCGCCGGCGTTCCTTACGATCTGAGCCGAGGGACTTAATGAGCCAGCTGGCTCAAATTTTCCATCGCCTTCCTTCGTCGCCTCACCGGGCCAAAATTCCAACCGGACGGTCGTCGGCGTCTTCTCATGCTGAATATTATTTATTTGTCGAGGACTGGGGAATGTGGAGGAGGTAGGATCGGTAGGCTTGACTGAAGGGGGCAACGATGATTGATACTTTGTGGGAATTTCAAGTTCCAGTTGAAAGTTTGGGTCCTCATTAAACTTCTTTTGCTTGTGGTCTGTGGGATTGCCAGTGGACAAACTTTTAGGGGGGTCAAAAATATTAATAGTATTATTATTATTATTATTATGGTTCAGTTGTCCTGAATTAGGATTAGGATTGGAATTCGTATTTGAATTTGGATTCTGACTGAGAGAAGGTGGTTTACGGTGTGGAGAGGTCGATGATGGTTCTACTAATGGCTGTGGTAATGTCGTGCATGTGTTGACTTGTGCGGATGATGGCTCAACGTTACGTGAAAATGGCTGGGAAACATGGAGCCTCTCATGTGCACTTTTTCTCTCATAATCATCGTCATTATTATTATCATTATTATTGCTGCGAGGTTGATTCTCCCTTTCCTTCTTGCTCTTGCCGTTGGCCGGAACTGGGGCTCCTCGAGTAGGAGCAGGAGAAGGCGAAGGAGAATGAGATGGAAGAATGTGAACTCTATCAGCTGATTCAGGAGGAACTAGAGCCATTTTCTATAATGTGGATGCATATGCATATACATACAGTTTTGATATATCCACCTTTTTCTTCAGACTTTTAACCAATTCCAGGTTTCTAAGCCTAAATCCAAATCCGAGCTGTTCAACTCTCTCTCTCTCTTTTAAGTTCTTCAACTTTTCCTTTCGACTTTGTGTATACGTATAGATGTGTAGAAGTAGATGGAAAGATAAAAATAAGGCAAAGGCGAGAGCTATCTCTCCATGATGATTTATATTTATAAAAGTTGCCTACAAGTCTTTCGTATTCCATGCGTACATAAATTTCCTCCCGTTATTTTATAGAGTTTGAAGATGGGGCTCTCAACCATACTGATAATCTAATTCTTGGATTTACGCCTTTTAGATTCCCGTTTCTATCCCACCCTTCATACTTCATAGATGAGGAACGTCGCGTCGCCGTATTTTTATGTGTGATTTGGCTGTAATTCTCCTTCGCTCTTCTACTTCTTTTTCTCCTGATGCTCTATTTTCCTTCGTTTTCATTTCTCGCCTTTACTCCATTTTCCTCGTTTTCCTTCTAGTTTCTCAGCTCTCAACTTTCCAATGGTGTTAGTTTCTGCTCGCTTGTGAAGAAGAAGAAGAAGAAGGGAGTGAAAGCGAGAGACTGTCCATATAAAAAACTGGGTGGATAGACAAGAAAAATGTCTATAATGTGTCTCTATGATGTATTATTATGTATACTTTGCTACTCAAGATGTTCTCTCACCACTTTTTCTTGGTTTCCTCTATGTAGTTACTCTCCTCCGTTCGTTGGAAGGAAGCCACTTGATTTTGACAGGGGCGTGAGGAAAACAATGTTGCAAAATTAGATTGAAGGGAAATCGATAAGAAGCCGTATACAGTATTCTTCTTCTTTTTCTTCTTATATATAGTTTGTGGCACGAAGACCAAGAACATGAACAAGTTGAATAAGTATTGGATGGCAAAGACGGTGTTTAAAACCGTGATGCAATTTTGTGGCTACTCCGTGAAATCCCTACTGGATGGATGGATGTTCTTTTTCTTCTTATTCTCCGTCTTCTTCTTTTCAGTTTCTCGACTACTTCACACACTCATCGAGAGAGCTCCTCACGAAAATTACCACTGCCATTAAGCGTAATGTAAGAACCCAGCAACTTTTCCCATGGAGAAAGTGTACGGCTTGGATGGATCAGGAGAAAAAGATGGGAGAAAGTGCCAAATGCTTTTGATGTGGTCGTCAAGGTAACCAGCAGCGAAACATTCCTTTCGATACAGCCGTTTTGGCTCGCACATGCATGCATGCATGTATACAAGACGGGGAGAAAGGCGAGCCAAGGGGAGAAAGTAAAAGCAAAAGTTGAATCCATGGACAAGAACTAGTCCAGCAGCACATGTGTGTGCAAAATACTGATATCCACCAGGCTCATTAATACCATCACTGCCATTTCATTACGAAGATTTGGCATTGATTGACAAATTTACACGTAAATGTTAAACGTTGGTTGGATTTCTTCTCTTGTGCCACTTTTCTTAATTGAGTGGCCACCATCAAGTTGTCCAGCACACTTTGACATTAGCTGTTCTAATTTGTTCTTTTTACAAAGAAACATTTTCCGTGTTGCAAGCAAATATTTTGAGGCAGTTTAGAGAAACAACTACATATTAATCCCACCCGCTTGTTTAACAGTGATTTTAGAAACATCATTAAAAATTTAATAAGCTTATACTACACCTATTACGAAAGCAGTTTAAGGAAACATCTAGGATACTGGGTTAAGGGTCAAAGTTAGTAAAAGTTCAGTAGTCCAGTTGTGTAAAATATGCAGGATAATTTTAACACAGTGTCAAACCTCCATACACAATAAATCTCGACATTGATATCGATATTTTGGAAATCAAGGAGCTCTACATCAAAACCCAGATACATATACATATTATGCAGATTTTTATTATATCTATTATGATTAGTCTGCATACGGCTATTGAGTTTCCCTGTCGACTAAACTAGGCTAGGAAATATGGAAGGGAAAGGAATGTGAAGCAGTAGAGTTGAATATGAGACGAGACAGCAGCGCTCTCGCTGCAGTCAGTTGCCTGCTCAAGAGTACATGTAAATATTTAAGGATAAATTCACTCTCTTTCGACTCTTTCTCTTCCTCTCTTCCTCTCTTTCTCTCTCTCCATTTGCCATTGAAGGTGTTCACTGCTCAATCGATCATCGTGGAAAAAACATAAATAACCACATGCTCACATATCTAGTCTTTAGTTGTTATACTGCATATGTCTACATCGCCCATGCACCCAAAAAGTTGTCCATGTACAATACATTGTGCAGTGTAAACCCTGCACATTTTTCTTCCCACACAAATACCTCAATCTCATCATAGATATTTTTCTGTATACCAACATCTCTGCTCGATACTCGATACTTCTTACTGTAGCCGTGGCGAAATTCTATGCGTATGTACAAGAATACATACATTGCACAAGGACTGTAAAGCATTGATTGAGCACAGCCATCTAATACAAAATAAAATAATAATAACTTTGGCATATGGAAAGCATTTTCGCAAAACGATACGCGCTTTTGAAGTCAATTAGCTAGTAGACGACAGTAAAAACTCAAACAGTGTAAAAAGCAAAGTTGTAGACCTTCATTTTTGAGGGCCGCTTTTTTGACCACTTTTTAAAACTATCCGTAGTTTGGGAGTTACGGATTTTTGAATATTTATCCTGGGAATAGCGCCAATCGACGCAGAGGTCGAACGCAAAGGGGCAAGTACCCCCAAATTTCAAAATTTCGAAA
>JAQIVE010004215.1:0-14973 GCA_034698285.1 Sminthurinus bimaculatus | reverse complement strand
CACCTGCTCCGCCCGGACTTTGTCAGCTAGTCACCTGCTCCGGGCGGAGTTGGTCAGTTTGTCACCTGCTCCGGGCGAAGTTGATCAGTTTGTCACCTGCTCCGCCCGGAATTCGTCAGTTTGTCACCTTCTCCGCCCGGAATTAGTCAGCTAGTGACCTGCTCCGGGCGGACTTGGTCAGTTTGTCACCTGCTCCGCCCGGACTTTGTCAGCTAGTCACCTGCTCCGGGCGGAGTTGGTCAGTTTGTCACCTGCTCCGGGCGGAGTTGATCAGTTTGTCATTTGCTCCGCCCGGAATTAGTCAGCTTGTCACCTGCTCCGCCCGGACTTCGTCAATTTGTCACCTGCTCCGGGCGGAGTTGGTCAGTTTTTCACCTGCTCCGCCCGGGATTTTTCAGCTTGTCACCTGCTCCGGGCGGAGTTGGTCAGTTTGTCACCTGCTCTGCCCGGATTTTGTCAGCTATTCACCTGCTCAGCTCGGAATTCGTCAGCTAGTCACCTGCTCCGCCCGGATTTTTTCAGCTAGTCACCTGCTCCGGGAGGAGTTGGTCAGTTTGTCACCTGGTTCGCCCGGAATTTGTCAGTTTGTCACCTGCTCCGGGCGGAGTTGGTCAGTTTTTCACCTACTCCGCCCGGATTTTGTCGGTTCGTCAGCTGCTCCGGGAGGAGTTGGTCAGTTTTTCACCAGCTCCGCCCGGAATTTGTTAGCTAGTCACCTGCTCCGGGAGGAGTTGGTCAGTTGGTCACCTGGTTCGCCCGGAATTTGTCGGTTTGTCAGCTGCTCCGGGCGGAGTTGGTCAGTTTTTCACCTGCTCCGCCCGGATTTTGTCAGCTTGTCACCTGCTCCGCCCGGACTTCGTCAATTTTTCACCTGCTCCGGGCGGAGTTGGTCAGTTTGTCACCTGGTTCGCCCGGAATTTGTCAGTTTTCACCTTCTCCGCCCGTAATTAGTCAGTTTGTCACCTGCTTCTATTGGAGTTGATCAGTTTGTCACCTGCTCCGCCCGGAATTCGTCAGCTTGTCACCTGTTACGGGCGGAGTTGATCAGTTTGTCACCTACTCCGCCCGGATTTCGTCGGTTTGTCACCTGCTCCGGGCGGAGTTGGTCAGTTTGTCACCTACTCCGCCCGGATTTTAAAAATAATACGATTTTTTTAGTCCCAAATGGTCAGACCTTAAGGGCCAAAGTTGATTTTTTTCATTGACCTTAAAGAACAAGATGAGTCAGTACCAGATATGTACGCTCAGCAATACCCTCATGGTCCAATTAGTAGAGCGTGGGATTTCTTTTGCCGAAGTCGCGAGCTCAATTGCTCGCCAAACCGGCATTATGTTTTTTTTGTTTTTTATATTTTTTAATAAATATTTATGATATTTTTTAAGGATTTTTGATTATTTTATCGAATACTCATACGCAAGTTCGATTTTTGATACTTTTTAGGCATAATATTATGAAGTAAATGTAAATACACAAGAAACGTTGTCAAAAATACACAACTTATGTAAATAAACACCCAAAAAATATCAAAAATCGAACTTGCGTATGAGTATTCGATAAAATAATCAAAAATCCTTAAAAAAATCATTATTATTTATTAAAAAATATAAAAAACAAAAAAAAACTAATCCCGGTTTGGCGAGCAATTGAACTCGCGACTTCGGCAAAAGAAATCCCACGCTCTACTAATTGGACCATGAGGGTATTGCTGAGCGTAGGAACAACATATCTGGTACTGACTCATCTTGTTCTTTCGGGTCAATGAAAAAAGTCAACTTTGGCCCTTAAGGTCTGACCATTTGGGACTAAAAATATCATATTATTTTTCAGCATATTTTAGTCTATATTACTGTGTTGGTCTCGTTTTTTAATTTTTATTACATGTACTGAGTGTCCATTGTCAGTGACGAGGAGAAAAGAGAGTCAGTCTGGAACTTTGTATTTTTCGTGTAACCATAAATCCAAGTATGTATATCAATGATATGAGATACAAATAGCTTTTTAGTTCCGTATTTGACACAAAAATCTAGACTGAATATACATTGGTGCCATCAATTATCCCAGAATCACACTGATTTCCACATTATGCAGCATTAAACACGATTGTAGTTTTAAATGATGATAAAAAGGGTATGCAACAATCTTAAAAAAAATGTATGATTCCTCTTGAAAATGTACATGACTGGAAAAAAGAGACCATTCCGGCGGGTAAAAATAGACTGCAGTTTCCAAAGTTCAGAGTACTCCTTGTAATTTTAACTTAAAAATGGGCGAAGAAATGTGAATTTGCATCTACATTTAGAGGCTGATTTTTCTTTACGCCGTGGTGGTCTACTTTTATCCGACATAGGGCAGTTTTGGACCTGTTTCAAAACGTAAAGTACAGGTCAAAACGTAATTATTTTGAAATAAGACTATAAAGCGCCATAAACAAAACGTCTTTAAGTTAAAATATTCTGCAGAAAATATATTGCACAAATAAAAACTGTCTATTTTTACCCGTAGGTCCCCTAAATACAATAATTTTCCAAAACAATGTTCCACCCTGGTTTCTTCTTACATATTTATTTAATACTTTTGAATCAAAATTGTGAACCGCAGTATTTTCTGCAGTATGCAAATACAAAATATGTCAAAATAGTAATAATAATCTATTTTTTGAAGATTTAAATGTTTTTATTACTAAAATAAGTGTTTTATTTTTTAAGTCTAAAAATACCGTCTTTGCTGTTATTGTAGTACTGTGCTACTATTAGAATTTGGAGCCATTAAAAGTATGTACATGTAATACTTTTAAACGGGAAAATTTATGGCATGTGCCACCACTCGAAGGTGTGCTACAATAAGAGCAAAGACGGTAAGTGTTTTTTTTCTAATGCTAAAAAAAAATTCTTTTTATAGCTTTTTATCCTTATTTTGCCAACAATTTATACTAATGCTACGAATCAAACTACCTACTAATAACTAAACAAGTGGTACTCAAATAAAAGTCTCAATTATTTTCACAGTCGTTGTTGTCCTCAAGCAAATCAAACTCTTCCTAGAAGGTAAACAAAGATTTTTTAGAATTTTTACAAATTTTTTTAAAATTTTTGAAAAAGAAGATCCCAAATATTTTTTTACCCTGAAGGTGATAATTAAAAAATGAACTTACGTAAGTTTGGTCAAGGCTTGAGTCAAGGTTGTTATAACTTGGTCCTGGCTGTATGTCATCCTCTTCGTCACTTGTATTGCCATTGTCATTTGAAACTCCGCCACCAGGTAGGGCAGCATTCGAGCCATTTTCTGGATTGTTCGGCCTAGCTTGAGACGTTGATGCGCTAGGCACAACTTCAGCTCTGCTTTGCTCCCTTTCTTGCGGGGTATCCTCACCAGTCTCCTGACGATTTCCCACTTCTGTAAAGAAATTTTACTTTTTTTAGTACATTGGAACCGAGTTTGATTTTAAGAAGCTCCCTCAACTGTGGTGCTTTACATTTGTTCGTCACGTGGGATATTTAAAGACTAAATTGTTGATGAGTTTTGATAAAACAGTTTGTCTTATCAAAAATTGGCTAAGGACCATGTACTATGGCCAAAACGCTGACATTGTGTAAAATCCACAATTTTCAGCAAAAATCAACAATTTTGAGTCAAAACCCCCTATTTTAGACCAAAATCCATAAATTTGGGCCAAAGTCACCAAACAATCCCCAATTTTATTCCAAAATCTTCAGTTTTAGGCCAACATCCACAATTTTATGTCAAAATTAATAAAATTGACAGCTTTAGGCCAAACTCCACAAAAATCGTCAATTTTTGAGCTAAACGACCTTTTTATGTGTGGAAGCGGATACATGGATGGATTAACTGAGACAGAGCTTTGCTACGTACTGCATAACTAATGGCATATTATTATTTTTGCATACCTGCTCCATCTTCTGGACCGCAAACGGCTGAAGCATCCAGTATATTGTCGGATAAAGATCGCCGGGTGGGCAGGGGCTTCTCTTGGTGGCGAGCGTAGCCCAAAAACCATAAGACACTTGTGATATGAGCGCAGCATCCAACAGTTCTTGCCCCCGCACGACACTGACAGAACCAGCCGGTAATGGATTCCGCACCCTCGTTTTCAATGTCGAACTGAATCCAACAATTATGGGTCTGGCTGTTGCTAAACCGTGACTGGATTTGAGCTCGTATTAGATTATCTTTTTCTTTGTGAAGATCAATGTGGTAATGTGTGTTGTTGATATGGCCTCGACTGTAGTGCTCTGATTGACTGATTTGGTATACTCCTAGAGTAATTTCCTTCAAATCACTAATCGTAAGAGTTGGGAAAGCTACTTCCGAAGCTTCTTGCTTAGTGATCCAGCAGGCCCTCTTTTTGTCCAGTTTCTCCTTGTTGATCAATTTTTGAAGCTCATTTGTACTTTTGACTCGGGATAAAATTTTTGAGGCTAATTCGGCATGATTCGGGGTCTCCTTGAAAATAGGTGGCTGGAACGCATTGATAAGCGCACAGCAGATTCTAAAAAATCTTCCGATTTTTGGATAATAGGAAGCAGGGATGACATCCTCAAAGAATTTAAAGCGGTTTTTGATCCTACCATTGGCCACTTCTACCACCCACCTCAAAAATGTGACAACTCGTGATTCGTTTCCCTCTCTAGTTGTGAATTGTTTTTGTGTATTTTTCAGAAACTTTGGCATTTTGTATTTTATATTATTATTTGTCAACGTTCGCTTGCTATCTCTAAATCCTCGATCAAGGATAAAAAGGGAATCGTTGTTCAGGAAATTCTTCAAGGATCCTTCACCAGAATTTTCTAACATGCTGTTCAATATGGAAGCGTCATTATTATTCGCTTGGTATGGGCCCTCAGAACTTAAAATGTAGCCGTCTGGGGCGACACACATCATTGGTTTGACCAGATTTCGATGCTTTTGCCCTGAGTAAGTCACTCTCTGCCCATGGTGATCCTTCAATTTTTGAGTGTAGAGGTACGTTCCATCTAGAATTAAAATTAGAGTTGCAAGGGTGACCCCACAGAGTTGAGAGGCAAAATTCCCTTGGTGGTTCTGTATAAAATCTTCTCGGGTTGAGTGAGTTGCTTCGTATCCAAGGTGGTCTGGAACAAAATGAGCATCAAGGAGAAGAGAAACCCGGTCGATGGTGTCGCTAACAGCCTGTTGACTATGGAATCCAAATAGAATCGCCAAAACGTTTTGAGGTAAATTTAGTCTTAATTTGACCAAAAACACTGCTAATGCGTTACACGCACTTCTATTACACGAGTCGTTTAAATGCGCAGATATAGATTTAAATATTATAGCAAACTGTTCTTTGGAATAGCCGACAAGAGTTATGAAGTCATTTTCTGAAAATGGTGAGTTGGGCCCAAAATCCATTATTTGCCTTGTCTGCTTGGACAAGTCCAATAAATCGTGAATGAGGCTTGACGTTTCTTCCGGTGTCAAAAAGATTTCGTTGGCCGTAGATTGAATCTCCCGTATTGTAGTAGCAGAAAATGTGCCGTCCTCAAAATGTGATCCACAAGCTCGGTTTTGCTTGGGGGCCAAAATACCGGTTTTTTGGAGAAGGTCAAGTGAGGCGACTTTTGAAATGCGCAAACGACTTCCCTTTCCGGTATTGCCACAGATGCAGCATTTATTTTGAGTTGGTTTTAGGGATTTCATTTTCACCCACATTCCAGTTGAGTTGAAAGACGAGTCCGAAAAACCACAGTCGCTTCCAACATTAGAGCAAGGCTGTGACTGTCAAGAACGAAGTGAGACAGTTAAATTTTTTATCTTTGATTCAATAAAATCCACAGGAAGTCCAATATTTAAAATATCTAGTTAAGCGTCTCCAAACAATAGCTGGACCCGGTGTTTTCCGAATTTTCGGGCGCAACAACATTTGGTAGGCGTTTGTTAATATCCCAACCACCGCCACGAATCCAAGTGTCTCCTTTTGACACTACTCTGAGGTCTCTAGTCGGTTTGTTTTAGCCGTGGCAGTCATTCTTCTAGATTGACTTTTGTCCATTTTTGACATTTTCAAAGGTCAAAAACATACTCCAGAAAAACGACTGCCACGCCCATGCCCAATGACCCAGAGACCTGCAAATCGTCCCACAAGCACGGCAAAGAGTCCCTCTTGCGACCCTGGAAGTGGGAGGTGACAAAAACATTCCTCCCGGATTTTGGGTCACAGAAGGTCAAGCCAGTTTTTTTCAGTTTTTTGTGACATTGGGGCCCAAAATCCGGAAGGAATGTTTTTGGACCCCTCCCACCGTCGTCACACCAAGGTCTGGAGGTCAAAAATCAGGCAATAAAGTAAACGTGTTTCATGCAAAGTACCGAAATGCTTGATGAAGCGGTGCAATCTGCTACAGAACTTTGGCCCAAAACTGCGCCGTCGTCTGATACGGATTCTTGAGACTCATTTTCGGTGTCACTGGTATTGGATGCTTGACTAGAGGTGATTGAATGTATTGTGGAGGTATCAGAAAACCCTGGGCTCCATTTCGAAGGGCTCAGTAAATGATCACTCTGGCTGTTATTATCGAGGCCACTCTCCTACAATATATTTTTGAAAAAAAAATTCCCGATATTTTATATGCTAATTATTATTATTATTATTTCCAAAAAATCAAAACATTTAATATATTAAAGACATCCATGTTTTTTAATCAACAAATAGTATTTTTTTTAAATACAACAGTAATTTCCAAAAAAAAACAAATGATTATTTTTTTAAAAAACAAAAATGATTTAAATTTGTGTTAGTAATTCACCGGTGACAGTTGAAGGTCGTCAGGTTGTGAATTTATTTCAGCAAATCCGAGCCCACTGGGACCAGGGAGTGATTCCTCATACGTCAGTTGATTTTCATTGTCGCTTGCTCCATTTTGGTTCACATCCTACAGTAAACTTCGGTTTTAAAAAAATAAGCAGGGCTTAAATAAAGCATGACCAACAAATGCAAGAAAAAGTACCTCAAGTTCAACGGAATTGTGAGTGCGACTCTTCTTAGAAACCAGGCAGGTGCTTGCATCAAAAGTGTTCAACGCTTCAATAAAAAGGATAATAAAACAACATGCTGTTACTTTTGCTGTTTTCAACTGCAATTAACCGTTATTATTTTTGATAACAAAAATCCTAATACCTAGTCTTTTGAGCAATGGCCGTCTTAATTTGGTGTCGCACTTCCCACATATAACATCATGGGGGCTGACAACTATATTTTCAACTTCTGCGTATTGTAACACCTTGTTCCATCGACAAGTGGCGCCACAGCGAGCTGTTGCCCTGTTTGATTCCAGTCGGCGCTCACAAAGTCCGCAACGATAAAACACCATGATAAAACAAACTCAACAAAATATTGAAACATCCAAAGCGAGGATATCACGAAATTACAACTTAAATTGCATAATTTACTAAGCCCGTAGCACTAATACATGAAATATAGATTACAAACAAAAAAGTCACAAAATAACATGGAAAAGTCAAAGTTTCGTATTTGTAGCAAGTGCTACATAAAACAGAACGTAAAAAGAAAGCAGAACACATGCAATAATAATAAAAACAAAATCGTGATCCTCCTGATTGAATAGTAATTGAGAAATTCATTGCGATGTTTACTGAAAACGCGCAAGCTACTTTCAATTAACTAATAATTTCCTGAGCAACGGAAAAAATTCAGTACAAAAAAAGCGAAACCATTTTTAACAAATGAGGCCTGTTAGCTCCGGCAGAAGCAGGCTACAAACTGACTAAATCCGCCCGGCGCAGGTAGAAAACTGACCAACTCCGCCCGGCGCAGGTAACAAACTGACGCAGTCCGCCCGGAGCAGGTAACAAACTGACCAAATACGCCCGGAGTGGATGCAAAACCGAATAGGTCCGGCCGGAGCAGGTGACAAACTGACCAACTCCGCCCGGAGCAGGTGACCAACTGACGACGTCCAGGCGGAGCAGGTAACAAACTGACGAAGTCCAGGCGGAGCAGGGGACACACTGACCAACTCCGCCCGGAGCAGGTGACTAGCTGACGAATTCCGGGCGGAGCAGCTGAAAAACCGACGAAATTCCGCCCGGAGCAGCTGACAAACCGACAAAAACCGGGCGGAGTAGGTGAAAAACTGACCAACTCCGCCCGTAGCAGGTGACAAACTGATCAACTCCGCCCGGAGCAGGTGACTAGCTGACGAATTCCGGGGCGGAGCAGGTGAAAAACTGACCAACTCCCTCCGGAGCAGGTGACAAACTGACGAATTCCGGGCGGAGCAGGTGACAAACTGACCAACTCCGCCCGGAGCAGGTGACTAGCTGACAAAGTCCGGGCGGAGCATGTGACCAACTGATCAACTTTGCCAGAAGAAGGTGACCAACTGCGGGTGGAGCAGGTGGCAAAATAAGAGACCCTGGCGGGAGTGCCCACACTTGAGCCGGCGCAGATGATTGTTCTTATTGAAGGTTTTTTCACTCCCTGTCAGTAAACGGGCCACTGTAATGCTTTTCATATGGCCCAATGGAAACAGTGAAATTTAAATGGCGTTTGGCCCATTTCCATAGTAAAATCCCGTTCGGTTCTTTTTGAATGCGGTGGGGAAAGAAAGAAAAACTTTCGAGTTTTATTGGCCCCATGAATCCATCTTTTTTGCCTTTCTCTTTGATGGCTGTCAACTGTCGTGCAAATTCCTGTTCTACGTCTTCAATATATGAGGGAATTTTGGATAAATCGCAAAAAATAGACAGTTTAAGTCTGGGGAGACATTGACAAACCGACGAGCTCTTTGAAGCTGGACATTTGAGCAAGGCCTCAGTTGGAGGTGGAAGAGCCAAAACGGCCGAATCTTGAGCGTCGACTTTCATCGGGTAAATCAAAATGGTTTTTATTGCAACGGCAAGGAACAAGCGTAGTAGAGTCATTTTAATGGGGCCATTAATGGAAGATGAAGCACTGTCACAGCAAAAGGTGTGATGGAAATAGTGGGTGAACTCTGAATGAATAATTTTTAAATGGCAAAAATTTTTGCTTCGAGTTCCGTTTGCAGTTTAGAATTTATGATGCTGACTGAATCGTTGTTTATATCGCAAACGTTTTGTGTCCACTTTCAGTGACACACGTGCACTGATAGTTGTGTGGGATATTTTCAGTCACCACTTCCGCAAGTGTTTGAAACGACAACGTTACTATTTAGTAACATCGACAAGTTAGTACAGAAGCAACAACTTGAAGAAGAAAATAAAACGACAGTGGGCGAAATTATGAATCGGCTTACTAGTTAATGAAATACACACCAGTATAACTTTCTTGCTTTATTTTGCCAGCGCATTACTTCCTGCAACGTTAGTTTTTTCCCGGAAATTTTTGTGAAAATACTTTAAATGGACATCGGTGGCCCGCTTCGTGCAACTACTATCTTAAACCAAACCTCATTACAAAAGTTTATTACTCACATTCATTTACTACATATAGTATACAGGGTTTCTCGAACTGTGGGAAATCCCCCACTGGTGGGAAATGCCGAGAGCTGGTCGGTTGGGAAATTTTAAGTTTGATTCTGAGAAAAGCATTGGTGATTGGTACGAAAATTATACGACCACCCTGTCGGATTTTTTGGTTTGAAATTTTGTGTTGCCAGTTAGTTCACATAGTGCTGGGTACCAGTTCTTCTAACCTTGCAGGCCCTATATAAAAAAAAGTTGTGAAAAGAAAGTTGGCCTGAAAAATGACACTCTACAACTTTTGTTTTTACTTTTTTGGAGCTCATTTTGCAAACACCTTCAAAATACCATGGTCTCTTAAAGGGTAACCCCCTTTTGCATCCTTAAAATTTGGAGTATCCGTCAAAATTTTGCTGAAGAGGATAAAACGTCCCCGAACCACGATTTTTTCACCGCCCTCTCTCGACAAGCTCGGTTACGCGAAGTGCG
Source organism: Sminthurinus bimaculatus (assembly GCA_034698285.1). Lineage (NCBI taxonomy): Eukaryota > Metazoa > Arthropoda > Collembola > Symphypleona > Katiannidae > Sminthurinus > Sminthurinus bimaculatus. The sequence goes on along the minus strand of JAQIVE010004215.1, from coordinate 5,048 downwards.
TTGTCCTGATGATCAACGAATCATCGTGCTAATGAAAACAACAGGGGTGGGGGTCTAGGAAATACCTACATTACTTCAACAATGTGACGAACAGGAAATGCAACTTTTTAAAAGTTTACGACGAAAAACAAGGATGTTTTAAACTACCCCCCGTATAGAATTGAATCAAGAAAACTCAATAGGCTTTTACATGAGTCCCACTATGCAACCGACTGAGAGCAAGTAGTGGGACGTACACTGCTTCTAATTATTTCCCCTTTTTTCATAAGTACTTTTTTAATACATACAGTACAACCTCTTTTTTATGAACATTCTATGATGTCATGAATGAGCTGAGTAAATAATCCACTTTGCGGAATCTGTTTTTGATGGGAAATGGGGAAAAGGAAAAACCATACTTATGCTTTATTAATGCTCATATTTCTAGAAAAAAGTTCCAGAAAATATTTGTGTTAAGCAATAGGTACATATTCAGACAAAAATAGACTTTGTGAGTATGAATAACATAAAACTGGGGATGTTAAATTTAGAATGCTGCGATCTGGATCGAGATAACAAAAAGACGAGCCGAAAGCCTAATATCGAAATCTATGAGCTAGGTAGGTAGGTATGCATACCTAAGCACCATATGGATCGTCAAATACAAAACACTTGAGAAAAAAGAAAGAAAGAAAAAAAATCTAAAGAAAAGAGGGATCAAGAATTAGGAATCAAACAAGTGAAAAGACAAAGTACATAACTGTGTCAATATTTATTTTATCTTCGTCTGCATTTGTCACAAACTATGTACAATGTGCAATGTACTACTACGTTTGAGTAACATATGCAAGCACAGTACACATGTTTAATGCTCTTAATGGTCTAAATGTTTAGTGCGTCGTTTATTTCTTGTCTTACTTGATCGAATTCAATGCCACAAAAGTATTTCCAGTCATACATACTTAGATACTCAATGCTCGTTGGATTGGCATCTGTAATTTTCCTTCAAGTTCTTTAACGAAAGAACATAAAGACAATCCGTTTGTAAACCATTATACTGCAGATTTATAAATTTTGTCAACAAATAAAGCTTGTCAAAAAAGGCCGCAATTTTTTACCCAAAAAGCTGAGACTTACATATTTGTAAACTCTATGGGCAAAAGTGCAATGTGAAATATGTCAATAATTTTCATAAGCATTTCAAAAAATTTTGAAAAAGAATCCAAAAGTCGATAATTATCTTCGTATTTTAAAATTTCCCGCTGCTTCCCGTGCGCATCAAGTTGTGGCTGATGGTGCGCACGGTAATTTTCGGCGTGCTTTTCATCGGAGCCCTGCTTGACCTCTCGAACACCTCTACCGAGTATTTTCCAGGCATCGAATCCCTCCAGTGGCTGACCATCCTCATTCTCATCCTCAGCTTCTTCCTCGACTTCCTCTTCATCTCCATCGCTTCCGCCGTCTTTGACCCCATCATTCTGCCTGTTGTCAAAAACTCGTGTGTAGAAATTGCGGTGCCCTAAACGGGGCCCTCAATTTTTTTCAAAGTTCCAAAAGCTGCCCATTTATTATAGCGATTGCAAAAACAATCTTTTTGTACATTAATGTAAGGTTTTCAACTTATTTTAAAATTATTTTAAAGGAATTTCACAAAATTTTAAAAAAATGTTAAATGTAAAGGTTGATTAAATAATAAAGTCGAAAATGGTAAAAATTAGCATCGTCGAAAAGAGGTGACTTTGCCCTCCATCTCGAGCCCTTGAATATTTTCGAACCCCAGAGTTTTGATCGATTGACCGGTAAACAACCGATCGTCCCATTGACCCGTTAGGTGGCAGTCCTCGTCCTCAAAGAGTTGGACGCAGTGACCCTTTGCCCTCAGCGACATGACCCCGTCATTAGCCCAAGCGGGAAGATTGATGCAGGATTTGGACTGCCAGTTCCATGGGGCGACAAAAACCCGCCCTAAAGTCAACATTTAAATTTTCGTCCAAATTGCTTTAATTTTAATTTTAAAAATGCACAATTTTAGAAAATTGGACACCTTCGTAATTCGGAAGCTGGTAAAATTCCGGAGTTGACTTGTTGACATAGAGAAGAACTCCCATCGTCGCCAAGACAATGAGCACGATCAGAACCAGGACGCAGACGGTCAAAATCCGGATCCAACAAACGAGTCGCCTTTGAATCGAAAGTCTCTGTTTGGTCTCAAAGTACCAGGCGGGCAGGTCCGAAATGTGGGTTAGGTGACACCGAGGTCCCGATTCCGTGGAGACGGAGGACAACAAAGTTGACCTGACTGACCGGCCACTTTCTCGGTTTGGATTTCCATATCCATCTCCACCCCGGGTCAACGAGGATTGGTCTTGATTTTTCCGCTTTTGATAGCGGGCCAGCTCGTATTGGTCCTTCATATGTAAGGGTCGCTCGAGCGGAAACAGTTTTCTTGAGAAATCCAAATCAGAGGCTGATTAAAGCGAGAGAGTTGACGTCAACGTAAAACGTGGAAAGAAAATGAAGCCGAGTTAGAGATGAACCTTTCAATGCACAATCGCATTTGACAGGAAGAGAGAGGGCAAAAAATTGTTGACAAGAAAACTGTACTTGGACTTTTAATGCTGCTCGTCTTATCTCTCGACTGAGAGAACGGAGGCTCAGATTTCGACTCCTTCACTGACATTTGAAACCTTGAGCTTAACGCTCATTTTATTTAATACGCTGTCGAATTCCGAGTTGAAAAAGCAAAGCTCTCGTGTCAATTTTTTAGTGCCGCTGCACACAATTATGGATCTTAGATTTTAGACGCCATGGTCAAATATAAAATTTTCATTTTCCCATCTTCATCCTTGATTCATCCATTTTTCAATAAAATGACAAATTGTAAATCTCGAACCTCGTGCCTGTCTTGCCTTGAGGATACTCGTTGTGTTCTTTATAACATTTACCCGGAGAGAGCCTGGAAATGTTTCGGTGAAGAATATGTCGATAATATTTTGGATAGAATGGTCACGGAAGACCGAAAATTGTGTCCGCCTGATGACCAAGTTGTTGACACATGTAGAAGTTAGCGTTTTTTGCACAGTAAATTTTGTACCGCATACCGTGATTCACCAAATAGACGCCCAGAGCGTTTTTTAAAATCTATGAAAAATTCATGACTTTTTTATTTAAAAAGCATGAAACTGGGTAGCAATGTATTACAGGTTGGGCTTTAATTTGTGGAAATACGGTAAACTCATTTAGTATGCAAGTTTCTAATACAATACAAAATGTAAGATACTAATTTTATACAGTTACACTATAATGCTGTTTGGTTGTGTTTGATTTTATGAAAATAGTTCAAAAATTTTTATTTTTTAGATGACCAGATGAACCTGCTAATTTTCATTCTTATTGAAGTTGGGCTGGCCATTTTAGGGGTGGCAGTAGTATGGGCGTTTATTAGGCTCTACTCTCGTCGCAGACAGCTTGCGGCTCAAGCAACCGACATTGAAGCTCGGACAACGATGGACATGACCCCCGTCAATCCATTCATTGATGTGGGCTCGTAGGTTTTTGTTCTTCGGCGGAGCATATTTAAAAATATTAACTTTAGGCACGTATTGTAAATTTTGTATTTTAAAAATTTAGGTCTAAAATATGCCTTTTATGTAAATTTGGGTCTAAAATATGCCAGTCTTGAGAATTTAGGTCTAAAATATGCCGTTTGTTGAGAATGTGGGTCTAAAATGTGCCGTTTTATGGAATTTGGGTCCAAAATAAACCGTTTTTGAGAATTTGGGCCTAAATATGCCTTTTTTGAGAATTTGGGTCTAAAATATGCCTGATTTTTGAAAATTTTGTAACGGTTTGGCACGTTCTTATAAATTGATGCATCTTCAAGAAAATTTTGTGCGTAGTGAATTCATCTTAAAATATTTGCTGTGGTCCTTCAGAACTTATTAGTTGCTTCGAAATGTCCAAAATGAGCGTAATGCCGGTTAGGTACATAAATTCCTTGCATTTCTGCAGGTTAATTAGATACCGTGTAAAATTCGCCTTTTTGTCAAAACTGATTGTGTATGCATAAAGGTTACAGAAAATTGTCAACAGACACAAAATCCCCACTTAAAAGTTACTTTAAGTCTTAAAATGTCATTTCATTACTTGTGCTCGTTTCTTTATTTGGTACTTCCATATCCATTTTTATTTCAGGATTATGTACATATTACTTATAAATTTAAATGCGTTTACGGACGGAGCCATATCTTTCTAGTCTTGCCGGACGCACTGCCCCCTGATACACCAGCTTCGCACCATCACCACTTCTTCTTCTTTTTTGGTCTTAACATGCCCCTGATTTGCTGGATTGTAGTAGTGGGTTTGGGTGCTGTCACAGGAATCAAGGGGACCGCAAGGGGTTCCATCCGCCCACGGTGACCACACATCCCAATTCGCCCAAACCCCTATTAACTCTATACAACCAAACATGGGCAGACATACACATGATTTATGTTGTAAGGTTCATACATGTAAAAAATGGTGAAAACTGACTGGATTTACAAATATTGTGCATACCGTTCTCGAGTTTTCTGTGGCATTTGAACTGGGAGCAGTTTCGAATGGGACCCCCTAGTAAAGACTGACGGTGTCCCTGACCACAGGAAAAGGATGACGATGGCGCTTTTTCTTCGTCGTCATGAAGGGGAAAGAGCATTCGGCACTGCTCATTGGCCGTATAAATTTCTCCCGGGAGGGGATCACTTCGCTCCAATGTTTGACCTTCCAAACCAATTTCACGATTTTGATTTCCATCAAAATCAGAATGATGATAATGTAATTTTTTCATTGATCTTGAGGTCCCAGCCGGCAGGTGACCTTGACCTTGACTATGGCCTTGACTAGATGATGTCTCGGAAAGGCAGGAAGATGCTTTATCATCCCTGCGGACGAGTAAAAGAAATTTTTATAACAATAAATAGTGGAGATTCAAAATTAGTGAGGATTACGAAACAAAGGGGGTTACCCCTTAGTGTTTTCAAGGTGTTTGCAAAATGAGCCCCAAAAGTGCAAAAACAAAAGTTGTAGAG
>JAQIVE010004214.1:0-14975 GCA_034698285.1 Sminthurinus bimaculatus | reverse complement strand
GATAATTGTTTAAAATCCATAACTCATATTTTCAAAAAAAGCGCCCAAAGTTATCATAAGAAAGTCAGCCTCAAAAATGATGCTCTACAACATTTGTTTTTTGGACTTTTGGAGCCCATCCATCTTGCAAGCACCAAAACACTCGTAATACTATGTGCATATTATACCATACATTAAACACTAAGGGGCACTCACCCTTAAGTGTGTGTTTTGACAGGATTGATAATTTTCGATGAGATTTTAATGATATTTGATCAAAATATTATCAAAAGTGGATCAAAATTGATAAGATTTTCGACCAAAATCTTGTCAAAATTTGACGAGATTTTTTGACAAAATTTTTTCCTAAGGGTAAAGAAGAAAAAAACCATTTAACAATATTGATTCTCGTCGTCATCGTCATCATCATTATAATCATCATGCTTTTCTACTACAGTGTAGTATACGCAAACACTATCTAATACAACACCACTATTCGTTCGTTCGTTCCCTCTCGGAATCGACTGCTTAGTGTTCAGGGAGAGTCGAGTCGGAGTCAGAGTCAGAGCGAGAACAAACAACTGAAGAGAGAGAGAGAGTCAAGCCAAAAGGAGCTAAAGTAGAGTGAGCTAGAGAGCTGGGAAGGGAAATTCAGACTAGGACCCAAGCAGCAAGTCCACAACTTATACTCGTTTAGTCTTCACCAGTGGCTAGAGCAATTTGCACACAGGCAAATCTTCCTTTACTGTCATCTCGAAAAACGCTGTCAGCCTTTTAAAAAATACATAGTGGAAAGGAAATATATATATATCCATGAAAGATCTGTAGTCTCTCTCCAGATTCATCATCATCATCATCATCTACATCCATATATTCTAAATTCTACAGTCACTACCAACAATAAGCCAATCTGCCTGTCTGTGTGAAGTCTGTTTTTACGAGAAAAAGTCATCTACGATCTACGTACACATAATACCTTGTTGTAGGCGTGCATCTTATTGTATTGTATTGTTGCGTGAGTAATAATTATTATTACAGTATATTTGTGAGTGAGGATCTACTTATTGTGTGAAAACCAAAGCCTATAATATAATAAACTAATAAACATATACATAATATATATAATAATATATAAAATCACAACGACTGCAGAGACGGACGACGTCGACGACGAGTAATCGTTAATCCAGCTAGCTTATATATTAATTTATTAAAAACTCCAGCTTCTAGTGTTCTAAAATAAATTCCACTCCAAAGTTCTTGTTCTTATCCAACCTACAATATACAACTACATAATATTATAATACAAAATAATAGTAATAATAATAATAGCAGTGACGTTCAATAAAAAATACATATATACACACATGTAATAAAGATAACGTACTAATCTCACAGTACAAGTTAAATTCCTAAATAATATAATAATACATAGTATCTAAATACTTAATCACAATAAAATTCCAGCTCACGATCTAATAAATTATTAAAAAAACCATTAAAATTGTCATCAACTGTACTCTCCATACTCTATACATCTCATACTGAAGGCTAAGTTCCAGAGCAATAATATAAAAAATAAATTACTAAAATACCGAAATTAAAGATCAATAACTTATTCTAATTACAAAAGTCACAATAAAATCCAGACAACAACAACGGAGTGTGTTCAATTCCATTTCAAAAATATACGTAATATATTGTACTAATCTAACTAAATATATATAAATTAAAAATAATCTTTATATTACTGTCAATTCAGTGAAAGTTCGAGATTGATATAGAACAAAAAACAGCATCAAAAAACAACAAAGAGAAATAACTAACGACAATTATTAGATTATTGTTATTATTATTGCCTACCACTGCAAAGGAGAAAGTAGCAAGAAGACCAAGAAGAAAGGAAAGCAAGAAGAAGAAAAAACGACACAGTCTACAATCTTCACTACATATAGTCAGACGTCGACATACTTTTCTTATTGGATTTTTTTCTCTCTCTCTCTCTCTCTCTCGTGATTGTGCTTTCTAAGTTTTCCTCCGAGTGGAGTGTGGAGCTAGCATATATAGAGAAGAACTTGAAGAAGGTATTATACATAGTTTGAAAGGAGACGAAAGATAAGAAAATCTAGTACTCTCATACTGCAACTTCTACAGGCTAACTGTATACAACTTCTACTAATACCTAATACTACTACTACTGGAAAAGAGAAAACCACTGCTGCTACTGTTACTTTAATACTACAGTGACTCTGCTGCTACAACTACTGCCGTTTCCTCCATATATAAAGGAACAGAAACCCAAGTTGAAAGAAGAAAATTTATTTTGTTGTTGACCTAAAATGTGCTTGAAGGGAAAGGAATCGATTTTCCTCGTGTTCATGGTAGTCATTATGACTACGTGCCCAAGTTGGACAGAGGCACAGTCTCTCATGGACCTACTCGGAAGGCATAATGACATAAAACAGGTATTTCAAAATTCTAAAAAAGTCTATCTAACCATTTTTCAATGTCTCCTTCATCGGGTTTTTACATTCATTTTTATCTTCGGTTTCACTTTTTATACTTGTTAGTAGTCGGAGGATAGTTTACCGCCTCTTTTTTACTGGGTGTTAATGCCACGTTAATGCACCTTTATGTCTCCAGCATATCTATATATAGTATATTATACATCTTCTTTTCATAATTTTATAAGTTCTTCACAGTACCTGGCCATTCATGGTTGCTGTTTCTACAAGCGTGCATATACTTATAGATTATAGATATATAGTACGCTATTTTCATCCATTTTTTGTCACGAAAAATTCGCATACTACAAAAAACCCTTCCTAATGACGAAACTAATCTTCATCGTCAGCAAAAAACATAAAAGTGAAGAGGCAGCGGCATGAAGATTAATTCATACCGTCAAAACTTATTAATTTAATTATATTTTGTACACGCGCCTGCATACACAAAAAAATTTTGTGCAAATTTTCTGTATTTCCTGACGCCTACACAGCATGAACGGGTACATATATTTTATATCAGTATACTGCATACAAGTTTGAAGTTAACACAAGTTGAAGTCAACTAAGCTGTAAGCTGCTGGTATTCGTAAATAATTACTTTACTTTCGACAGTATTTTCATATTTTCTTTGCGGCTTAAGTCTGCTGGAAAGCTTTTAAAAATGGTAGAACGGAAAACAAAAGTACAAAATAGTGTCAAATATATTACAATTTTGCGTAATTTCGAATATAAGGAATCAGTAGTAAATTACAGTTAAAACAGTTACAGGAAAATGAAAATATCTAGTTTTATGGAAACTTATTTGATTAGAGGTAGAAAATTAGTTGAGTCAACAACAAAATACGCTTGTTCGTTTGTTTGTTTGACTCTCGGCATCTGTTTATTCTTTCATTCCTTAATGCCTCATACATTCGGTCTTTAGTTTATCTTCCCTTCTGGCTTTTGGCGTGAGCTTGAAAACCTAGAAAAGGAATAAATATTTGAGAAGCCAATATTCTCTGCCTATGTTCAATGTTTCTTGTACTTGTGTATGTAAGCAAGTTCCACTTAACGTGGTGTAATTCGTGGAATGTGGAGTCGTGGAATGCTCTTATCATTACACATTACACATGTCGTTTTCTAGCTCTAAAGACGGAGAAAAAAGAGTTAAGGAGGAGAGAGGCAGGTAAAGTAATTAGTACTTTTTTAGTAGTTTTTACGACACTTAAATTTTTTTGCGCCTAGTGTTCCTGCTTCCTGTAAAACTAACTAAACTGTACTATATATAAAAAGTGTCGGTATGTATTTTCATTCAGTAAATTATGTGTATTCATTATATATTGCGTATTACTCAAACTTTCAAACACTTTAAAGTGAGGACGAAAACAAGCTGTGAAATCCACAAGTCAGTTTGGTTTATCCCCATAATTACATCACATTAGATTAGATGGGTACAAAACAGAGAATTCACACTCTCGTTTTCCTCCTTGTCGTTGACATATTAGTCAAGCACATATATCTACCGTAGTCTCCTATTCTTGTGCCCCGTAAGAAATTATCCGAGCTCAAAAAATCTGGAAATTCTCAAAACATAAATGACTGAGGAGAGGAATTCCCATTTATATTTTGATTTGTGTATGTTAGTTGCACGGAGTTAGTTGCAGCTAGCTACAGTACCATACATACACTATTGGAGTGTGCATAGTTTACCGGCAAAGGAAAAAATGTCGAACATGTAGTCAATTTTTGGCCGAGATTTTTGTTTTGTTTTATTTTCTGTCCTCTTCTGGTTTCTGTATATATTCTGAATGCCGTATTATAGCCGATTTTTTGTCATAGTCATCTTTGTCATGCTGTTAAATTTAACTTTAAACAAAGTGGAGAGCCAAAGACGACGACACCGCCTGAGCAAAAGTGTAAACTAGAACGAATTAGGCAAGAAGATGAAGATGACGATGAAGTGGAGCAAAAAATGTTGAAGCTCACCAATGTATTTTAACTTGAAAACCCCGAAATTGTCGAAGAAAGATTATCTTGGATCTTTTCGATAGCTTCCGGGGAATAAATAAGGACTTTTGTATACATGTTACATATACATACATACGGATCGGATCGGAATGCCAAATTCAATCTCAAATTCAGTTCGGTTCCGATCCACCGTTTGGGTGTTTAAAAACAATGAAAAATCATGAGTATAAATTAAGGGCTATGTTTAGGCTGGTTGGTTGTTCAATTGTACTTGCAGAGTTGATACCAAACTTTTTTTATATTGATTAAAGTTTCTCGCGAACCTTTTGAAATTCAAAATTTTCAATTTCACCCCTACAAATATGAAACATGAAACATCCATTTTCTTATGGTCTGTTCAAACTTCTAACCAATGTTTGGTATTTAAGCAGGGGTAAAAAGCTATAAAAAAAGTTCAAAACTTGCTCTTTACTTTTAATGAATATAAAATATAAGGCCAGGGAGATATTTAGCTGTAAAACTATCATAATATTCATATCCCGAAAAAATTGAATATCGAATTAGCCCTTTTGGCATTCTTCTATATGCGTACACATTATGACTCCAGTCTGGACTATGTACATTGATGTATACAATGCATACTAAAAAATTATGTACATTCATGTACAGTACGAGGCACACTTTTACCATGTATATATTATGTATAAACTGTATGTGTGAGCATATTATACTTTTAGATGAAAAATGCAGCACTGAACTTTTTTGTTGCCACCTCTTTCTTCCCTCTACTTTCCTCCCTCTCCCTCTTTCTCTCTCTCGGCTTTTATGCTGAAGTGGAGGAACAAGAGCAAGAAGAAGAAGAGACAAGTAATATTTTGAAAGGAAAAAGTTCATTCCATTTGTCATTCTGTTAGAGACCATGGCACTAATTGCCAAGAAGTGCGTAAATTCTACATGTGCGTACGGTATGCAATACAGAAGGGAGTTGTGTGTATGTGTGTATGTATATGTGCGTAAATAAGTGGTTCACGTACATAAGTGTTTGGATTTGTTTCCGAATCACCCAGAAGTTCTTTCTTTCTTTCACTTGTTCTTTTTCCATTTAGGTTTTTTTCTACTTGTCTCCTCTCTCTGTCTGTGTCTGTGGGGTGTTTTGAGTGTATGTATGCGTGCATGTGTGTGTGTGTAACTTTTCGTAGGAAAACGGTGAAAAAAGTCTTGTTTCTTCTCCGTTATACCTAATGATGGATGTTGTTAATGAGTTCCATCAAGTGGATCAAAGGCACGATAAAACCTAAAGCTTGATGTATTTTGCTTTTGCTCGTGTTTCTTATTAATGGGATGAGCTGAATTTTGTCGCACTCCAAACAGAAGCAGTACTCTCCATTTTTTTCGTTCTCAGTGCAATGTGATGCATTTATCTGTAAAACAGAGGGAAAGACAAGAATGCAGGGAAATATAAGGATTTGTGGTGTAAATCCACGTATCTATTGTAATCTTTGTACATATATATAAGAATATAAAAGGTATTCAAGTGGGTTGGAGACTTATGCGTACATACATATATGCACAAACACAAACACGAAACTCAAAAGTGAGAGCGTTTTCTTTTGTCTATTCATTCTCCAGACTTCTCGTGTCGTGTCACACGACGATGACTGTATAGAAAAAGAAGGAGCAGACGTCTTCTGTATAATATTCTTTATTCGGTATCAAGTGCAACTCATTAAAAAATTTAGAGACCGCATTAATGTCGCCCCTTGTACATATGTATAATGTATACGCATTACTATTATCTCGATTGTAAATAAATAGGCAGAGCTGCGAGTTGAGCTTTTGACTCCTTCGCCTTGTCTTGTTCTCGTCTCAGAATATTATCCACGATTACGATAACTGCTCCTTGTGTATAGTGGATATAGTATTACATTGTACATACAACGTCTTTGAAGTCTTTTGCTCCGAGGCAGCAATTTACAATCTACACCCAAGACGAGAGAGACAATATGCTATTTCACACATTTAAAATGCAATTTCTTTCCAGTCCGCACTCTCTCTCAGTCTCAAGCTCAACAGAATACAATACAATACAGGACAGCCACACACGAACTAGAACTAAAAAGCTTTCACAGCATGGTGGTGGTGATGTGGTGTGGTATAATGAAGGAGTCGTCTGTTCTCTTTCCATGTACCCTGTATTGCCTTGTATTGCACAATCTTTACATGCAGACTACAATGGGACAGTGTAAATACCGAATTCTAAATTTTAAATGCTCAAGGATAATAATTAGAGACCAGTCTCGTTTGTTAAATTGTTTTCATTTAGTTCAAACTCTTGCTCGTTTTCACCTCATTTTACTTTTTTTCTCGCGAATCCTTTGTTTTTCTTTGTGTTGGTATGTACATATTTATCCTTATATACTGTATATTGTGTACAGTTCAACTCCATCAATTACCGTGCTTGCGAGTCCACTTGTCATTTTTCGGGTTGAAAATGATGGATCTTATGTATGTACTCTCATAATATATTACACATTATGTAATGGATATGAGCTCCATATTCATGGACGAAGACACGGGTCATTCTCATTATGTTTTACGAGGTTCATTTATTTCAAAAAAATAATTGTTATGGCAGTGATATTTTCCTTTTGTTTAGGTGGGTTCAGTTCTAGACTTCATACTATTGTTAGCCGTGTACTATCTAGATTCTGGATACATGTTACATGTGTATAGTGTGTGTATGTGATGTGATATGAACATTGGTTTTCATGCTCATTTCTTTCTACTTTTATGATTTCTCTAAATCTCATTTTGAGAGCAAAAATCTGGAGGTCAAACAGTAGAAGAAGACGAGGAGGAGGAAGAAGGAGAAAATGTGCCCATAAAAACCTTTTCATTTCGTTTTCAAAATGATCCCATTGTACGTGTATCTCTTTCTGTATATGTATGTGTGTATAGGGTTTGGAATGATATGAATGATATAATAATATACAACATGTGTATCATTTCAATTGTACTTTGTACTGTGAAAACGAGGTAAAAATGAGGGAGGAGGGTGAACTCTCGTCTGTGAAAGAACATTCTATCTCTCAAGATAATGTAATATAATTGCTTAAAGGAGAAGCACAAGTAGAAGAATGAGAAGAAGAAGACGAGGAAAAAACTGTTTTGAGGAAGCATGGTCCGGATAGTTGAGTGCAGTCTAGTGTATAGCACGTATAGCTCATATCATATCTTAAGATAGAGCATACCGTATACACATAGGTTCAGTGGAAAATGGCAGGTCATAAAAATACGGAACGAGGGGAAAATCCGGTATAGAATTCTCAAAATGAAATGAATTCATTGTACAATACATTACATTAGATTGTATAATGCGTACAATACGGTACAGTAAACAGAACAGACTTTTCCTTTTCATTTCATCATTCCTTTTCTTCTTCGGTAGTCGTCTATACCCGAGTTCTTGAGATTTTTCGTCGATCAATCAGTCAAGGGGGAAGTACCAAAACCTAAACATGAATTCAAATGCATACCTATATACTATATACAGCAATGTGAAGTTAAAGTTGTGGAAGAGAAAGGGAAATGTCAACTTATTTATTTGCAAGCTCCTCAAAATCCCAAATTCTTGCCGGTTTTTTTCCATCTCCTTGTTCTTGATTCCGTTTCTGCAAGAGAGAGAGAGAGAGAGAGAGAGTGAGAGTCGGGAAAAACTCTGCATTACACTGTACAACTAAAGAAATGTAAATAAATGTAACATATGAACTTTTCTTTTTTGCTTCACCTTCAGTCCAATCCGGGATGAAAAAGAAATGTAGGACGTACTTATTACTTAGACTGGAGCTGAGACGGTAGCAGGAAGGTGGAAAATAGAAATGTAGAAAAGTATACACCATACAGCATGCATACTCATGAATTTTTCTTGAGCTAAACATTCATGTTAGAGACTGAATCTGCGGCTGCTCAATAAAACAGTGAAGAATGTTAGAGAACTTCCAGTGCTGGAGGCATATTGCGACTGTACATTGTACATACTTACTTGCATACGTATAATATAATATGTTACGTGGAAAATCAGGAGAATCTACTGTTTGCATGGAAAAATTGCATACTGGGATGTATGGAATATTTACTACGGGCTTTCATTGAAGGGGATATATAGAATACACGCAGGGGAATGAAATCCTTTTTGTACATGATATTATGCGCCTCTATAAGTATATGTATAATGTAGAGATGAATAAATATGCATTATTTATTATTATTACGATGTACATTTACATGTACATACATACATCTTCTTTGAGTTTGGGGTCATGATTTTAATTTTGCTCTCTGGTCTGCCCGCAAAATCAAATCAGAGCCAAGGCCCAACAATTGCATTGAATGACCACGAAATCTGACGAAAGCCGAAAACCTAAACGCCACGTAGATGAAGCATCAAAAGAAAGAAGTAAATGGGTAGTGAGGCACATGTGGAAAAAATAATTGTATACAAGTACCAGAAAGGAGAAAAGTAGAAAATTCTTCACGTGAAATATTGGGATTCTTTTGCAAAAACTATTTCATTTCGTTTTCGTTCCATTCATGCGTCATTCTGTATGAAAAATATATGCATCTTTTGCCCTCCTTCGACAACTTCCTTCTTTGCCGTATACAGAGTAATATATTTTTATCCTTGAAGGTTTTCCATATCATATCCATATCCATCAAATATTATTTTGCAGTGTATGTGTACCTACAGTGTACACACAGTTTTTCCATGAAGGATTGCGAATATTTCGGTGATTCGTAATTTTCAGAACATAGAGAAAGAGAGAACAAAAGTGTGTACGTAAAAAAGTTTGACTTCTTTGACATTTTCTGTCATACGTACGATGTAAGAGCATTGAGCCAAACTTTATGTTATCTGTTGTATGTGTGTACGTTGTAGGTTGTACGTGTGGGAGAGAGAAGGAAAGAGAGGAATGGAAATGTTTGAACTTTAAATGCTGACATGCTATTTTCCAAAAAGAGTATTAAGTATGTATGTTTCCCATTCACTGACTTTCATTGTGTTGTGCGAGGAGCAAGAATTGACTTCTGGAATTTAGCATCACTTTACCTTAACGAATAACACGGATAATAATAAGGATAAGTTACAACTACAACTTCCAACAACAAGTAGATACTCATTTCTGCTTTTGAGTACATAATATGCGTACATACATACATACATACATACAATCATATTCTGTAAGAACATAAAGTCTTACCCCCAGATTACATTACCATTTCCCATTGTGCAATATATCTCATTGTAATATGTAATTATGATAAAAACGATAACTTATTATATATTCGTACTTTATATTTATTTACTTACACTGTTGGCGATATATTATAAAAAGGTTATATGGCATGCAAATACGCGTATAATAATATTATAGTTTTCGTGGCTGTCAGAATTCTTTGAAACTTTTTTGTATTCCCTTTAATGAATTTTTATTCGTTTCTCTGACTAGTTTCATTCTTCTGCATTCCATCTCCGTTTTCATCTTCATCTCCGCTGTCAATCTATGCTATCACACTCTGCAGACAAAGTGCAAGTGTAAAAGTGTACATTCATTTTCGTTTGTTCCAACAACAAAGAATGTAAATTTGTGTATGTGTTTGTGTGTGTTTGATGAGTGATGAGTGTGACTTAAGCATAATCTGCAATAATTTTAATTATCATTGTCTTCTCCACTTTTAATAAGCTCTTAATTTTCATTTTCATTTTTCGTCTATCCTCCGCCTCCTCACCCTCCCCCTCTCAGAAAAAACACAAAAAAGTCATTCACGCTTCGTTCAGATCAGACTATCCGATTACGATACGATACGGTTAGAGTTGGAGTGGGAGCTCAAGTTGGAATTGGAAAGGATAGAGAGTTGAGGGTCTGAATCTGACTGATGGAATTATAGATAAAAAAAGCAGACTTACAATATAGATACAATACATAATTTATGTATACTGTAAACTACATATTACACTTGCAGGTAAATTAAATGAGTGAATATGGTAATTAAACAAAAGACCCAGTCATAAGCACAAGTCAAGAAAAAGAAGACATAAAAGGCTGACAACTAACACATAGTACGTAGCCCAAGTTGCGATTATGTACATGTGTGTGTATATTGTGTGATAGGGAAACATGGAGAAAAAATATATAGCTGCAGGTCCCAGGCCAAAAAAATTACTGTGAATAATATATTTGCTGCATTCTGCATTTTATCCATACAGAGTTTATGTAGTATTATTTGAATATTATTTCTATGATTTTTAAATCATATTTTTTCTCTATTTTGACGATCTTCTCTAGTTTTCCCATACCATAAGGCACAAAATGCTTGTGTATACAGTGTAAAAAATTTGGGGAAAAAAGGAAATCACAAATCTCATCGTATCTCATTAGTCCTTGACTAATACATTTATTAACGGACTTTGCCGAGTTTCTATTAAAATTTACGATGATTATTACAGTATAATTTGAAGATTGGGCAAGTACTCTTAGCTTCGGAGTAAAAGCCGCATCATAACAATCAACATATACACAGATAGAAAAGATTGCCAGATGGCTTCAAAAAATTTGCAGAAAGTTTTTTCTTTTTCCTCTTCATATATATTCGACTTCTTCAAAAATTTGCAATTATCAGCTCCCCCATTGTTACGTTAAGTTATGTTGTGTTGTATCATGTGTGTTGATGACGGAAAGCATATGTAATACGTATCCTATGATTCCTATGTGAATATATACAATATACATTCACATAACTCATCATCATTTTTCTGAGCAAGCCGAGGAGAGTTAAGTCGGATATTATCTCTGAGAAAAAACGGTCTATGAAAATAACCTGAAGACAGAAGAAATATATTACTAAAGCCAAAGCTAACACCATAAGTGAAGTGAAGTAAAATGACGAGAGAAACATCATGTAGAAAAAAGCAGAAACAGACTTCATTGTATATATCTCTTTTAAAGACCATTTATGGTTTTTAAGCTAAATTCATCATCTTGTTCAGTTGTTCACTCTTCAGGAGGTTATCTGACAATTTTTCACTTCTTTTTTTCCCTTTTCCGTCCTCTTCGTCTTGCTTTTTTCTTTTTCGTCGACTTTGTTTCCCCATCAAAACTCATTTCTTGTATGCATATTATACATACTTCTCGGGTGTATAATACACACATTTGATGTACAATACTTATGTATATTGCATATGTTCTCCTGGCTGTCATGACAAGAGGATTTTTTGCCGTTTCTTTTTACCATTCATTGCGCTCCTGCGCTAGCTCCTGTACAACTAAGTGCATCCAACGTCGTCCTTAATTGTCTTGTATTTTACCTCTTTTTTATTTTTCCTGATGTGTGTTTGTGGTGTGTGCTTCTGTCTGTTTCAATTTTCTTTCTTTCTCTTTGTGTGCATACATGTTGTGAAGATGATTATTAATATGTAGGACTCTGTAATGTGTGCTGTACGGTATATTATTATTTTTTATGGATTTTGTTTGTATGCCAATATACACAACATACTTATTACACATACATATAATTCACGGGAACTCAAAGAGATGAAGATGAGATGAAAAATGACAGAGTGACCCTTTTGCAGTTTTGATGATTTCCGTGGGATAATCCTCTAGTACCAATGCACACATGAGGAAACTACAATATACACTGAAACTGCACACAAAATACACAAATGACAATTGACACTCGAGATCTCTGTGTAAGTAAACTTTGTGTGTAACAGAATAGGGAGATGATTAGTGGTGATGGAAATGACATGTGTAAAGAGTAACGAGGAGCAAACGACTTGGTTTGTAACCGCTGTCAGCATTTTATTGGATAAACTGTAAAACAGCGAGAGAACGAAGAAAACACAAGTTTTTGGAAACTCATCACTCAATTATTTTTGAGATCGTCATTCAAAATAATAATAATAAAAATAATATCATACTTTGTAACATTATAAAGAAAGCTATAGGAGACAATTATATAAAATATTTTACATTTACCATTCGATGATGAACGAATTCATGCTCACAGTATTCACTTTTTCTTTGTGAATATGCGAGTTAAAGTTCAAAATTCAAAAGTGAATGAATGAGAATCTTTCGATTGATCAGCTTCTTCTTGTTGCTGCTGCATCAAATTAAATTTTATTTCTCGCCCATCCACAAACTTTTATTTTAGTTGTAACGAGAAAATAACACAAAAAAGAATATGTAAGTAACAAGAGAACTAGCAGACGAGTTGATTCTTTCGAGGTAAGAACCTCGCTACTGATATGCCTATCGTTAGTTTATGAGTGTATGGTGTATGAGATAAAACGGAGGACGAATGAGAAGAAAAGTCTATCAAAGTGAATAATAGCCAAAGACGCATACCTGCATTATATAGTGGTGTATCAGATTCAGTTACATTTTAAGATTGGAGATAATCCGCATCCCTCCTATATGTCCATCAGCACAATGTATTGATATTGATACAAATAATAAATAGACGAAAGAAAGGTTGGTTAGCACCATGCGTTTTCTCCACCTTTTTTTATTACTTGAAATTAATATTTTATGGATCCGGTTTGGCTGAGACCACAACATCACACAAAAATAATAATAACATCAAGTAACTCACTTATTATGTGTATATTTGTGTGTATAATGATGTAAAATTTAGAATTACTGAACAAGTTCGTATGGTAATAATAAAATATATCCAGAGCGTCAAATGTAGACCTATACAGTGTACGCAGTGTACGAATATCTGAAATCTTTACGTTTTATGCATGGAAATGTAAACTTCATCCGTTTGAACTCCACTATTCGTTGAATTTTGATGCTGACTGTGTCTATTAGTGAGTACGTAATATTTTTATGCATATATCAGTACATACGTCTGGACTTGACACATACATACCTACATAGGTATTGAAATGTTGCAGATAGACAGATAAAAATTGTGCTGGCTCTCTATTACCGTTTTCATTCATATTGTTATTTTTTTTACTTTTTTTACACTCTTCGTATCCGCAACACTTAAAATTAAAAATACAGCTCCATAAAATCTATTCGGGAAAAATGAGACATAATGAAACTTTTTTTCACTTTCCTTTCAATTCACTCTTACTCCTCTCGCTCCCCTATTTTTCTGTAAAATATTGTGTAACACTTGAAAATTAAGTAATAGTTTAATGTTCTGTGTTTTCATTTTACGACTTTAACTACACAGTCAGCAGACTCCGTCATGTACAATGTACTAGTCTAATATTATTTTCTTTGCGGAAGTATTTATGAAAAAAAACAACATAATAATAGAGATGACTTTACAATAATCATAAAGATGGTAATAATAAGTAGTGAGGATGAGCTTGGCAAAAATGAGGGAAATTTTTAGTGCGCAATAAGACTTTTAGCAAATTTTAACTTACTTGACACAAGAAATATCACGGTGCAGAAAGCCATGATTTTTGCAAAGTTTCACATCATGATTCGAATGAATTCGTGTCTTTGAATTTCTAATATTGTAGCCTATTATTTTTGGAGAATGCAAAACTACTAAAATATTTGCATATTTTTGTTCGATTTATTTGTAGTCAAGTAGTCTCAAAGAAAAAGAGCCAACTTTGGGAGTGCCTATATTTGAGAAGACACATTTTTTCGTATAATATGTTGTACACATTTCACAGTCATATCGTATGAATCTCTTTTTTTACTAGACTTGAAATGACGATAATTCCCTTCGAAAAAAAGTCACGTCATGACATTTTATTAAGAGTACAACATACAGCTGTGCATATATTATTATTTGTGCTGCATGGATCTATCACATGACTATGACGGTGACTATATGTACCAAGTTAATGTTGGAAGACTCCATGCCCTGTCATGTCATGGAGAAAAGAAGAAAAGGAGGTGAATTGCTATCAGTTATGTATTTTTATCATAGTCATAGCCATATAGTGCCAGAATACTGAATACTCTAGCGATTCAAGTCACCCACATATTTATTCCTCCGCTCCTTCTTCATCTTTTCATCTCATCATCTTGATCTCTCTTTTCTCTCTCTCTTTCTCTCTCTCGATTTTGGTTCCCTGATCTCTGCTTTCTGTCTAGCTCTTGCTACCCCATCACCCAATTCCAACTTCAGCTCCAGTTCCAGCTTTAGCTCCAACTCTTCCAACTTGTCTAATAATGATGATGGTGGAAAAACAAAATATTTTATACGTATGAAAAGACAAAACGAGCCTCGTCTCACTGCACACTGCACACACGTACATAGATAAAGATACACGAAGGCTGTGTGCTGCTGTACATTTCAGAATTTTAGTAAGTTTGTGTGGGATAGGGATTTTTATAATGTATGTTGATGTCAGTCCATGAAAACTTTTTTTTGTAGTGACTACAACTAGAGAGACTGCATCAGGAGCAAAGTATGTATACATTATGTATTATACAGTAAGAGTTAAAGATGCGAACTCTTTCAGCTGTGTAACTCCCTGTATAGTTAGAATGTGTATAGCCT
>JAQIVE010004213.1:0-14976 GCA_034698285.1 Sminthurinus bimaculatus | reverse complement strand
ATGAGTTTTCACGATGATTGATAAACAATTTTTTTAAGGGTAATCATGAACCAGCTTTTATGAGTTCAATTCTCTATTCTATTTTAAGAGCATATAGTTACAATAATATTGTTTTAAATGTGCCGATAACATTGCCAACCCTTAGAAAACAATATTATCAAATCTCGTAAAAATTTGACGAGATTTGACTAAATTGACGATTTTGAAGAGAGTTTCATGACATTTCATCAAAGCTTGATCAGCATTGATGATTCGACGAAAATCGTATCAAAATTTCATCAAAATGTTTGACTAGATCTTTTTATAAGGGAACTGGCTTTAAAGTTTTAAAGTTGTGGAATATTCTAGAATGTGTGACGTGGTGGTGGCGTGATAAAAAATTCTTAGGCTTATATGATATATTTAAGACATGACAATAGAGCTCAAAATGAGAGCGGAAAATCAAGTTTTATGAGTTTATTTGCATTACCCACCGTTTTTATTCGTCCGGTGGAATGTTCAACGAGCAACGAGTAAAAATGGAGCAGGTTAATAAAAATTAGAGAGAACCCCGATAAATAATGACGCAGTATGTAGGTTTTGCTGGTAAACATAATACTTCATACCTGCTAGCTGCTTACGTCAGTTAAATAAATGCGCATTTAAATTTCATGGCAGCCTTTGTCTTCTTTCCTGTCCCTGTAATTCATTCATCAAGTAGAGGCAACAAATTTAAATTTAAAGATGTCGATAAGTCATTCATTTATTCAGGGTGAAAGAACTGAATGAAATTATTATGCGAGATCGAGAGCCGATGAAAACATCAAACTTTTCTCGATTTCATGAACCTTACTTAATATTATCATAATATAATATATTATTATGCAAGAATGCAACGAAAATGCTAATAATAATATGACGTGAAGCTCAAAAGTTGTTGACGACGAAAAAATGGGTCGAATGTAGGATATTCTTTTCTACTTTCTAAGGCGAGGCGTTGAAAAATTTGAATGAAGATGGATGAAAATCGAAGAATGATATGATATGCGTTAGGTGAAAATACAGTTTTAATTTTGAATTTTAAATGCATTATTCGACAAAAAGGTTCCATTTTTCCAAAGAATTCTAAAATTCTTATGGAAATAGGATGCTGATGCTTTTTGGTAGAAACACGGTTGTTTTACTCTTTTATAAAGTAAAAGTTAAAATTAATAAAGTAAAAAACAAACGATATAATGTACCTAGATAAATACTTTCCGGAAAAACAGGTTTTTGTATAAATAATGTTGAATAAATAATAAAGTACAGTTTATAATTTTTTCTTTATTTAATCCAGCTTTTTACAACCCCCCTTAGAAAAAAAACGTATAAAAAATCTCATGATATTTTGACACGAATTTGGTCCAAAATCTTCAATCAACTTTGATCGAATTTTGATAAGATTTTCATGAATTGTCACGAAAATCGTATCATCGATCGTCAATCTTATCAAATCTCATGAAAATTTTAATGAGATTTGATAAGATTTTATTTAAAGGGCCTTGTCAACTCTTTTGAGTAAGCAGGTATACGGTAGAATAGATAGAGAGAGAGAGAGAGTAAAAAACAATGATAATATGTATGTATGTGTAAAACTAAATTTAGGACAATAAATTCTGAGCGGCGCTCTAACTCTCTATTTAAGTGAGCGATCTATCGCTCTGAAGTCACTGTATTGCTGTTGAAAAAAGAGGCACTGGGGGTTCGCTTTGGAATAATCTTTGAAAAATACAACACGCACTATCACGGGTGTTTTTCAAAGATTAAATTCCTAATCACCCCAAAAAAATTGACAGTGTAAGCGTCATTTTCACAGCAACCAACAGGCCTGGGAGATTCATCATTAGTAAAAATTTGTAAATCCCGCCATATTTGGAGCAAAACATCAAAAGACGGAGTAATATAAATTTAGATACAAATTATTATAGTAACATTTTGACTAATTTACAGCAAATAAGGTTGCAGATTTGTATTAAATATTGAACAATAGCTTGTCAGTTGATAAACTTGTATTACAATTCCAATTTCCATTTTTTTCCAGGGACGTTCCAGCAGCTATCAGCAAGCCAGCCTGCCCGCTCATTAAGGCCGATTTGGGTTCCCAGAATCGTTGCTTTTCTGAAAGTCCGAATGTGGAGCAGGGGTTTCAGAAAAGTCCCATTTTGATTTTCCGGAAAATGCACGAGTGTGAAAAAGTTGCTCACGCTTGTCCTCTCAGCGGAATACCGATAACGCCAGATGAGGGCAAATATGAGTTTGACTCCGGACAAAAAATCCAGGTGGAACATTTTTGACGGCCAAAAAAATGGGGAGCAGCTCCATTTGGGTTGACTAGAAGGACAGCACATGATCGACCATCTGCGCATTGCCGTAGGCTCAATGCCACATGTGGCTTAACCTGCCATCAAGGTTACAATATCCGTAAAGGCGGCGTCCAGGCATACCGTTTGCCCATATTTGAGGCGCACCAACCGCAAACGGACATGTAAAACCCCGTGTCGTGCCTCAATAGACAATGTCCAGGATAACTGCAGAGAATGGCGATCCAGGATGCTGTTCTGTCGCTCCTAAGGCCGCTGATTCTAGGACAGTTGGCGTCCTTTGGTTTCTGTCTTAATTTTGATCTAATGTCGAATAAACCCCGAAGGACTTTCGTCCAAATTTTGATGTTGTTCTCAACTCATTCCTCATTTTTCACGGCTATTTAAGCACTCATCATGAGCCATAAAAGTAAACCGAAAAAATGGCTGAATTATTCATTCATTTGCATTGTCAGGCATTAACATTTGACTCAAATCGTTGTAGTTTTATACAGAATACAACATGGCATAGGCACAAACATGTAGAATGTAGAAGCTTAAAGTACCCTTAGAAAAAGGTTTCATCTAATCTCATGGCGAATTTACGAGATTGGGCAAAATTGACATTTTTTCGTAAAGTTTCATGATAATTCATCAAAATCTTCAAAATTCTACAAGATTTTGGACCAAAATCGTGTCGAACTTTCAAAAGTCATTTTACAACATGTTTTTCCAAGGGGAAGCTATAAATTCATTTCCTATATTTTTCGACGGCGTAGTTGCCAATAATATTTTTTAAACGCACTAATAATAGTGATGACTGGCTCGAAGGCTATGGAAATTTCATTTGGAAGCATTTAGAAGCTTGTGGTGGTGGCGTGATTTAAATATTAGGCAGTTAACCCTAAGCTTTAGTTTGTATATTTAGCTGAAGAACAAAGGAACGGGAAAATTAGAGCGACGAAAAATAAGGTTTATGAGGTTACTCGCATTTATCCGCTGGTTTTCTCCATCCGGTTCAATGCTTACGTTCATAGATTGAAAACTAGAGCGGATTGACGTTAATGGATGGAACGAATAAAATTCAGTCGAAGAATGACGCAGTGGTTTATGAGCATTGAGCATAATTTTTTGCGTTGGTGTATTATTAGCTGAAGACTTACATAAGTTAAAGGCACATTAAATTTAAATGGCAGCTTTCCTCCGCTTTCCTGTCACTGTCACTGTGCACTCGTCAACGACGTGTGATTTTTAATGTATAGTGTCGGTCATCTAAATACGGAACATTTTTTGTTCTGGATAAAAAGTGATGCTGTTTCCGCAATTTCAATTGCAGAATGTATGTATGAATATGAAGCCCTCGATAAGTCATTCAATTACCTACAATACGGCCATTAAATTTTGAGGGAAAGAGGCAAGAAAGGCTTTGTAAAAATAAATTTAATTTTAATCTTAAGTCGTTATACAATAATTAGGTACACAGTGTTTGCATATTACGTACGTCAACGACAAAAGATTAGAAAGTCGTCTTAATTCCGATGATTTTTTAGCGAAAAAACTTTAAAATTATGCTTTATGCGTTAAATCGGTCTCCAGGACAGTCCGTTTGAATCCTTTTATAATGGCACCACAAATGCTTACAATTTTGCCTGTAAAACCAAAAAATAACATTAATTTATGACGAGAATGATTAATTATGTAGAATTTTGCTGTTCCGATAGTAAAAGAAAGCAAGATATAACTTGCTTGAGATTGTCAAAATTGTTGAATAGATAGTAGATAGCAATATTAAGTATGTATATACATTAATATGGAAGGCCATCATTGGAAGCTGGTCTGTGTTTGGGGGAATCCGGATGTCAGCCCTTCCATCAAACGAATTGACCTGGATGCTCCTTCCCGTACAAGCTCCGTTGTAGACACTTCCTGACAGTAGATCGCAGTACGTTCCACCCGGTAAACACGTCTAATGGCGATTAAAAATCCATGAAATTACGTAAAATTGGCAGTAATTAAAGTTCATCACACTAATATTATCAAAATTTTAGGTTAATGATGAGCATTAAAGGTTTAGAATATGTATGTGTTGTTAAATCCACAAATACTCATAGAAAAAAAATCTTCCCTTAGAAAAATGTCTTACCAAATTTTATTAAAATTTGGTGAGATTTGATAAGATTGAAGATCGACAATTTTTGATAAAATTTGACAAGATTGGCCATCTTTGATGAGACTTTCATGATATCGCGTCAAAATTTCAACCAAAGACGTGGCGAAATTTTAGGAGAACTTTTGACAAGCTTTTGGTGTACGAATCGTCAAAAAAACTCATGAAATAATGACACGACTTTCTTTGAAAGTCTTACCAATTTTGATCAACTTTTGATCCGATTTTGATAAAATAGCATGAAAATCTTGTCAAGTTTTAAAGAGATTTTATATACGACTTTTTTCCAAGGGGATTTTTCAATATTTTCACATTTAAAGATTGTTCAAGAGGACGGTCTTCATGGTTGATGACAATGAAGCCTTTGTTTCCACGGCAAAATGCAATTTGACTATTCCCGTTGTCCCACCAATTCGTCACCGGCTCGCCTATGTACATATAGTAATTAAAGTAATTTAATTGAGTAAATTGAACGTCAGTTTAGCACTTATCGACTATTATTAAACTATTTTACAAATTACTAAATTTTTGACTAAACGATAGATGGTGCTTGATTCACCAAAAAACTAACCAGCAACGACGTTTCCAAACTGAACCATCTGGAAAATCTCCCGCCAACGATGTTCACATCTAAAAAATTAGCATAAAAAATTAGTGATTTATTGAGAGCACTTTTTGTTTTTACCCGCTAAAATATTGCTGATGGTAAGCTTAAAAATTTATTACGCACATCCATCCACCGCCACACGTGAGATCATCATTGATGACCACAGAATCTGTTACGCCATTTGTATTCGGGGGTCCCATCTTAGAAAAAATTAGACGAAAAGTTGCAACTCTTGAATTTTCAACTATTTATGCACGATGATAATAGGAAAAAAAATTCCTTAAAAATAGAAATTTCAAGGACATCAATGAAAAAATTACCCAGTTGTTGATATCCTTGCCATCGTGCCAGTTTTCTTCCCAATAGTAGGACGACATGACGCGAGGGATGCCGTGGGGCCATGCTTGCATAAAACTCTGGGCCATTCGATAGAGTTTGGAGTCGCGGAATGTCAAAATATTGCCGTCATAGAAACCTTGGTGACGTTGGTTGTCGTGGTTGTCGATAAAGACGAGAGTCTTGTCCGATGGGTACATTCCCCAGGGCTCGCCTGTTATTAAATGATTAAATTTGGTAATTTTCCAGTAAAATGGAGTATCGTCAAAAGGCAAGATTAAGACGAGTATTTTGGTGTAAATGTTTTTACCAAAGTTCCAAAGATGATTAAGCGGCGTAAATCCACGGAAAACGTCACCGAGAAACATGCCATATTGAAATTCCGTTGTTCGGCCCATATGGTGGTAATGTGAAGCTCGGACAGGATCCGTGCCTAATTTTTTTATTTGATGGGCATTTACGTTAACAATTATTGCGAGTGGTTAGTAAAAAAAGTTTTTGAATATACATAGTCATTTTTTTTCTACCCTTATCCCAGACTTCCATGACGATAAAGGGTCGTGACCTTTGTGGGAATCCAGCGGAGGTTGATAAATCATTCAACTGGTCAAAAATTATGTTCAAATCCTCCGGCCACATATGTTTTGAGGCATCAACTCTGTAATTTAACAGTGTCAAAAATTTCAAGAAAAAGTTAGGCCAAATAGACGCATAAAGTTTTGGGAAATTTTGATGATATGGCAAATCGTCATGGAAATTTCGTAAAAACAGCCAAGCTTGTGAAATATCATGACTTTTGTACTAAAGATGGCCAATTTTGTTACGTTTCATCAAGTTTTTACAAAAACAGGTCAAGCTTGTCAAGTTGCATCAAAATTTTACCAAAAATGGTCAATCTTTTCAAATCTCATCAAAACTTTACCAAAAATGGCCAATTTTGTCGAATCTCATGAAAATTTTACCAAAACCGGCCAATTTTGTAAAATCCCATCAAAGTTTTACCAAAAATGGCCAATATCGTCAAAATTTTAGGAGATTGGCCAAGGAATATTATTCTAAACCTCTTATTTACTATTATGGTTAAAAGATTTTATGTTTGAAAAAGCTCATTATATATGTAAATCTCGCACCGAAATCCCGCCACTCCAAAACTGATAAGTTTATTCAGAAATTCGACAATTTTCCTCTGAACGTTTGGCTTTCCTTGATTCAAATCTCGCAGAGTCTCGAGCTCACAATTCCGGATCTTTAGACGCGAAAGACCAATAAAATCATTAAAAAATTTCGTTAAATCTAAATCATGCGTACCATTCATAATATTTACATCATTACTAATTACACTAGAGTTATTTTTATTTAAGCACACTATACGTATACTGTGTAATATATTTTCGTACATGTCGCAGATCGGTCCAATCCTCGATAAGCCCAGAGCCTGAAGGGCACTCATTCCCTTGCCAATTAAAATCCTCGGGTCCATACGGAACAGCGGGGTAAATCTTGGCCACAGGATCGAAAGTACTCCCACCAGTTCCTTGGCAACAGGAGCCGCTTCCGGTCATGTGGTTAATAACGACGTCGACGAAAATCCGGACGCCAACAGCGTTACAGCGCTGTACCATCGACCGGAATTCCTCCTCGTTCCCGGAGCGAGTGATCAGTTGATAGGAGACGGGAGTGTAGCGCTCGGACCACGGCCGAAATGGACTTAATTGTAAAACATTTTCAGTCACGGGTGATGTCTTTAAGAAAACAAAGATTCAAGAAAGTTGATTATTCAAAAGTTTTAAAAATCGATAGTATTTAAAAAATGAAGGAAAAAATCAAAGTTTTTCAATTTATTTCACATTCTGCCAACCTGAACACCGCCATATCCCATCGGACCAAGAAATCGCTCACACTCTGCCGCAATGTCGTTCCATTTCCATTCGAACAAGTGCACGATGGAATTTCGTCCCTGTGTAAAATGTGGGTCCCACTGGGCATTCGAAATGGTGAAAATTGCCGAAAATACCAGAATACGTTGAAAAACTTTAATTTGGATCATTTTATTAGTTGTACCAATTTTTCCGAGCAAAAACGTTGTTGGAAAAATTACGACTGTACAAAGTTGTTTGTTATTCCGAAATCAAAAGCTTGCTGTTGGTGTGTATTGTGTATGCTCAGAGGCTTTTTGTACAATAATTTGACTCGATCCATCAAATATCGATCGAAATCAAAATAGAAAATCAAACAGTTTGTCACTGTCATATTATGTAAAAGATAGTGACTGACAGTCCAACAGGTAAGACACAATTTCTAGTCCGTTTGATGATCGATGATTGATGTGCTGATTAAAAAGTTTACAGGCAACATGCAATGTTGTGATTGAAAATTGTGTGACCCTATATTAGGTCAAACGGTTGAAGATAGTGGGTCACTTTTAAAATAAAAAATGCTATTTGCTGAATCCCTTTTTCAGTCCAAAGAATTTGAAAGGTTAGATAGATAGATAGAAGACTTCATCAAAGTGTTAAGAAGACAGTTGCATACAAAGTATACTCAGAAAAAGATCTGTTTTTGGCCTCCCTGAACACGGTTACAAACTTTTACAATTTTGAAAAAGGGCCAATGGGAAAAAA
This sequence comes from Sminthurinus bimaculatus, assembly GCA_034698285.1. NCBI lineage: Eukaryota > Metazoa > Arthropoda > Collembola > Symphypleona > Katiannidae > Sminthurinus > Sminthurinus bimaculatus. Next base: position 6,927 of record JAQIVE010004213.1, on the reverse strand, counting down.
AATTTGATTGAAAAAAAAGATAAAAAAGGTTGCTGGCGCAAAGATTCAAAAACTTATTCATCGTTTGTATGTATATTGTATGTTGTATTTATCGAGTTGTACATAGTTTAGATAGTAGATATGCAATATGCACGTTATCTCTAAATAATTATCTACATTACCAAACGTATGCAGATATTACGTAGATCATTCTTCCCTCTTTATGTGAGTGTGCGTATGTCGTCACCTACTTTGCTCTATTTTAGTGGTTTTATCTACGAGGTTTAGGTGACTAATTTTTTAGTTGAAGCATTTGCAATTTATCTAACTAAATAATTAGTCACCTTTGCCGCATTTTTCCTCGCTCTTTCTCCCATTTTCTACAACAACCGATGTATAAACGCTTTTTATACCAAGTAAATACGTGCGTACGTATTTACGTATGCTGACCAGATCAGTCAACGAGAGCGCCAGAAGTTTTTCCGCCTTACTCTGCATTGCGTTCTCTTTCCTTCATCCCTGCTGTATGTACTTCTCATCTAGTAAAAGTCCATTATAATTTATTTTTGTACTTTACTTTAAATCTCTTCTGTCTGGAACCAGTTTTGATTTTTTTTTAAAAAGCCTCATCGTCTTATTGGTTTTATCATCCCGGTTTCTTTTAGTATCCAAATTTTGAGTGTAACTATAAAGGGTAAATCGCAATCGCGCTTTCTGTTTCCATGGCGTCCCAGAGATCAGAGCATTCCCTCTCTGCACCATCATCGGACAATGTCGGATTGACACGGGAAAACTCTCCATTTCGTCAGCGCAAGGAACGAGCCCTGCTCTACATTGACAACTCAAATATTTTCATCTCTGCTCAAAAGGTAGACTGACTGAAATTGACGGTCGAACCTAGAGACTGTAATACAATCAAACGACAATTTCTATGACATGGGCTATACTATTTGTACTTGTGTTACTATGTATTTGGAAAAATTCGGTATTTCTATTTCAGCACTCAGCATTGTTGCGAGGTTTCCGAGAAGGAATCTACGACACAACATGTCGGATCAACATGCAGAAACTGTACAGGCTAGCACTAAATAACCGACCTCAGATTGCAAAGGGGAAATTGTTCGGTAGTCCAGTAGCTCTCTCTCGGTTGGAAAGGTACATACAAACATGTATAGTAATAATTGTAAGATAACTTTTTTTGACACACCATACAATATAAATACGTTGTCTAATTGTAAGTTTTTTACAAAAAAAATCAGAAACGCAAAAAACTAATCTTTTTATTCGGCTTTTCCTACAAAAGTGTGTGGGAAACCTATTCAACCTACATTAGCGTCTTTCTGTCGGAACGGAATGTTAAGGCCAAGGAAAAAATCGTGGACACCAAACTGGTGGCCCTCGCTGTTGAGGATCTCATCCAATATGGGAACAAGTCAGGAGGAGAGTCGACCAAAGAAGAGGAGCAGGAAGATCCCTGGGGGACGGGGACGACAGTCTGGACAAACGTTTTCATCCTGTTTAGTGGGGATGCGGACATGAAGCCGGTTGTTCAAATGGCCCTCAAGTATAAGTGGAAAGTTGAAATCTGGTCTTTTAAAGGTACTACGGCAGAGTGCCTCAAGAACTTCGAGGGTGATAATGAGAATAATGTCACCATTAAATTTATCGATGCCCCTTTGACTACCACGGACAGTGCCAACACTGACAACAGTAACGCTAAAAATGCGGGTGCTGGAGGTCAAGGAGGTCAGGTCAAGATTTTTGACGAGATTTGTTTTTACGAGAATGAATGGAAAAAGGAAAACGACGAGAAACGAATGGACAGGAGTCTTTTACTCAAGTATGGAGCTCTGCTTTTAAATCCTCGTGAAATATTACATAATATGTATGTGCCGTTTTTTGATAAACGATAATTATAATTTTTTTACCTGAGGTTACTATGGCAACTCTTTGTACAAAAAATTAGAATTATCGTTTATCAAAAAAAACGGCACGGATATTATTTTAGGCTTTATTGTTTGAAAAAATATTTTTGCGATAAAATATAATTAAAACTGTCTAGATTCAACCCTTCAGCATGTTTGAGTGGAAACGAAGAAGTGACAAGGAGGAAGTACCTCGTCAACAAAGCGGTTAAAGAATCCTCAGAACTCTTCAAACTCCCCACTCAGGCCTACATATACAATTGTAATGTTCCCACCGAAATCGTCGTTGTGTGTGGCCCGCCTGAACATGCTGACAAAAATCAACCACCGGTAGTTTTTTGCTGTTTTTATGTTTCAATTAAACATAAAATTTTATCAAGTAGAGCGACGTTCAAGTATTTTAAAATCTAAAAAAATTTCATTATTTTAAAAAAGCCGTGTTTTTGTATGTATGAATGTATATATGTGAAAGCTGTACAATTTCAACGAACATGTCTGGTCAAAGCGAAGAAAATTAGTGGCGGCCTTGAAAGAAGACGGCTGTGAAGAAATCATGGCTTTCCAGGAGTTTTTGCAGAAGGAGTTGGAGGAGAAAAGTCAGAAGAGTGCGAAGGACCAAAAAAGTCGACCAATAAAAAAAGAAGTCTCTTGCCCAGCGAAAGGATTTTCCCTGCTGCCCGATGGAGATCCGGGTGAGAAGCTTCCGGGCGTGGGCTACAAAGTTGTGAAGCACAAAAAGAGAAGGCCAGGGATTCAAGGGGTATCGGGAGAAAATTGTAAGTATAACTTCACCTGCACAAAATTCCCCAATTGTGTCAACGTTCACACAGAACAGCAAAAAGAATACTTTAAAGAACATCAATTATTCACGAAATTGGATCGCAGGTACGTACATATATGGACATAAGTCAACCGCATAAATATTTACTTCATATGAATTTTTCTGGGCTTACCGACTAATAATGATATTACAAATTTTGAAAAATATACGTAGGTAAAGATTTTAAAGTCATTTGATTATATTCCTTTGACAGGAGTTACAAGACTACACTCTGTTCAAACGAGCCAAAGGGTCAGTGTAAATATCAATCAAAAAGTTGGCTCTGCCGGTTTGCACACTCTAAGAACGAGGGACGGTGTAAAAACTGTAATATCACCGGCCACTTTCAATCCAGCTGTCCAAAACCTCCAAGGTTTAAATAGACCGACATTTTGAGGGATGAAAACCGAGATATCAATACATATTTCAGTAATGTACATAAAATTTCCGACACAAATTATTCACAATCATTCATCTTTACTCTCAATGTACAATGCAGACTGACGCTAATTTGTGCTGCAATTTTGTAACAACTTTTGATTTAACGCAATTTTATGTAACTCGCACATGAAAAAAGTACTAAAAATATTTTTTTACTTGTCTGTACTATTATTTGTACTCATGCCGGTAAAAGCCAACGTTTACATAATTGTTTGCTCAAAAATTGTACAAATAAACGGACTGAATTGTTACCATTCTCATCGCAGTATTTTGACAATACTCCGATGATAATAAACCCCCGCGAAAATTCTCTTTGTATTAAAATTCGTTTTTTTATTGTGCATCAAGGCATATACCAAGGTTGGATAAACTAAAATTGTGCCAAATGAAGTTGAAAGTTGACTCCTATCCATGTAACCTGTCAACTTTTAAAATTTCCAGTGAACATTATAAGAAAAAGCCCATTTTTCCCAAAAACGGACAACTATTGCCAGTAAATTGAGGCCCATGTAAATAAAAAAGATAATTTTGATCGGAGCATCGAACCCAAGTCGTCTGACCCCTCGAACAGAATCCGCCCATTCATCGTCATTTTTGTTATGCTCCTGCTCAAACTTTAAATAGTCCTTGGCCATGTGCCGCCGATTTTTATCCATCCCCATCCGGTCCCACAATATCCACATCCCACTTTCCATCAGCCGGGTATAAGCCTGAAACGTCGTTTGAGCGAGATGGCCGATAAACCACGCGATTCTGGGCTCATACCGAAAAGCGGGTTGAATGTAGCTGCAGATCAAATCCGGGTTTTTTCGATTGGCCCACTCCATCCTCTGAGGGGCGTCTGGAAAAACGAAAAACATTTCTATGGCCTTCCCCGCGTGTTTAATCGCCAGGTCCACTTGACATTTTGGTTGGTGATCTTCACAGGACTCGGAATCCCTCAAAATTTGACCTTTTTCATGAATCTTCCCAATATCGACCCCACCCCGCTTCCAATAGTCTGCATAACCTGAGTGATTCCATTTATTGTACGCGATGATGAATTGGGCCTCAAGGAGAAAATAACCGGCCTGGAAAGGCTCCGTCAACTTTTCCATCTTTTTTGGCGGCTGGGGTTTTGTCAGGGCCGAGGTCACAAAGGCCTGGTAGCAGTTGTTGAAGATGAGGACCAAAAGACCGGCCATGCTGATGAGCAGCCATTTTCTTTGACCTGGGGCAAAGGTCAGGTTCCAGGGTTGACCCAGTAGGGCAAAAAGAAGCATTAGGACAAATCCCCGGTTTTGGGCAATAATGGCCAAAAGTAGGATGGAAATTAGAATTCCAAGCCAGATTAGGAGGTCAAAAGGTCGGAATAAAAAGTCCCAGGGCGGGGCGAGGAGGATTCGGGTCAACTCGCAGAATACAAAGGTCGCTTCCCAGGTGTACAGGTAGACGGCGTAGGCCGCTTGGGGTAGTCGCGTCACGGAGGAACAGTCCCAGCATCGGCTCCTAGAGGGCATTCGGTTTTTATAGGGGTAGGTGTCCAATTCCGTTTTGGTCTCGATTTGGGGCCCCATGGTAATGTTTATTCGACGGGTCACCATCGTACTGATGACCTTTAGAAGGGGATTTTCGACCTTTTCAAAGTACTCTTGGGTTTCGTCCATAATTCGACCGTCTTCGTCGTACTCGGCCGGCCAGTCGCCCAGAGTTCGCCCATGGCCGTGACCTAGAAGGGCCTCGACCCTTTTTGCGTCGACCCCTTGTAAAAACGAGCCAACTTTCTGCAAGTATTGCCCGTGTGGGCAAAGGGCACAGAGAAGAAAAAAATCTGCATGGAATTTGAGAGGCAACGTGGACTTACTCTTGGTACCCTGGACCTGACCTTCAGATTGACCTTTTACAAAAAATTAGCCGGGCATTCCAATAGTGAGTACGGTCGTCCAACGCCAGTCCTACACGGTGTAGAGTGTCCCACATTTCATGGTCAAACTCCGTTGTCGAGGAAAATTCGGATTCGGTCTGGTGTCCGAGAAAAATGAAGAAGGCTAATTTCACCCGGTCAAAATGCTGAAACCCGGTTTCGTTTATGGCCGATTTTATACAGTCCAAGTCGTTGTTGTCAAAGAGGGCAAAGTTCAAACTTTTTTCAAACCGAATGTTCAACTTGTTGGTAAACTGCTGGTACAGTTCAAACCGAGAGAGGAGACTATTTTTCGGTGTGGGGTTTGCAACATTTCTCAAGTAAACCGAAAAATACCTGGAATGCCCGCCTTGCAAGGATGACTCGGAAAATGGGAGATTTTCCTTGTATTTTACATAGACCGCAGAACTTGGCGGGATGATTTCGAGAAATCGGTCCAAAAGGACGGAGTTTTGATCTCCGGATGGCAACAGCCCGGGTTCGGGTAGCGCTTCAACTGTCGGAAAAATTAGAAGGCAGATTGCAGCAGTTATTTTTGAGGAAAAGGCAGAAAAACTTTTACAAAATCGAACATTCATTTTTACAATAGCAAGCGAGTTACTTCTTCCCACAAACTTTTTCAACCGACTAATTTTTCACATTTTTTCGGAACGAATCAGCTTCAACTTAAGATTTAATGAGGGTTTTTCCACCAAGACACTCAAAGTGCCTTGTTGAAAAAATCCTCATTAATTTTTGAGTCCTCCGCACAGGATAATGGAGAATGTTAAATGATTGATGCTACAGAAAAATTTTCTAAAATGGAGAGCTTGGCAAACTGCTCATTATTTTTAGTTTGTTATAATTTTGCAAACCATTTTGTAAGGTGGCCGATCGTACAAAAAAAATCTCCTCGTCAACTCTCGACTTGGCCCTTAACACGATTTGAAACCTTTTTAGGGTATAATTTTATACTTATAAGCAGGCACCTATAAAAAGCATTGTACGGATATTTTTTAGAGATGTAAGTGTTTTTTTCAATGGGGGCGAATTTTAATTGGATTCAGTTTAACCGTCGCAAGTGATTTAACAACAATGAAAAAGAAGCGGCTAAAACTGGGGAAAGAGTTTTAACGATAATCTTTGATAATTACATTCTGAAACTATTTCTTTACTTGTGTAGCATTATTTACAAGCCCCAAAAATTGGATTTGTTTTGATGTTTAAAACCATGTAAAAAGCTATCATGAAAATTTATAGATTTGTGGAAGATTTTCTCGGGTTTTATTTTTTTTGTCGGTAAAACTGGGCAAAAGTTCAAAAATCTCCGACTTATTATTAGATACAATTGTAAGAATAGGTTTAGAAAAAAGACATTGCTGCCGTTATAATTTCTAATGCAGACAAAAAACGTTTTTTCATTACCTTTTTTCACAAAGAGGCTTTAAAGCTGCTCTAAGCCTATGGGCACAGTACACAAAATGCTCTAAATTTTGTTTTTTATCATACATTCAACTTTTGGCTGAAAATTACTGTTCGAACTATTTTCAAACACATAAAATTTACAAACCTGCGTATACACAAGTACTATATAAAATATTTACAGGGTGATCAACTAGGTACATCAACATAAAGAAAAATCATATCTCAGAAACCACTGTGAGTATCATGACGGGGTAAAAAGTCACTGATAGGCAAAAAACCAAAGTTTTTTTCGGCATACCTTTTACACTCCAGGTGGCGCTGGCCTCGGGGTCACGCAAGGTCAAATATTGACCTACTTGGGAAGGTAGTGAAAATTTGAATTTTGGCGCCAAATTAATTTTCTAAAAAAACTTCATCATTTTTTAGCGGATACGTGTAATTTTGTTTTTTGAAAT
>JAQIVE010004212.1:0-14977 GCA_034698285.1 Sminthurinus bimaculatus | reverse complement strand
ATAGTCCCGTAAAATGATGTTATAGTCCATTAAAATGATGGGATAGTCCATTAAAATGATGGGATAGTCCATTAAAATGATGGGATAGTCCATTAAAATCATGGGAGAGTCCATGAAAATGTCTGGATAGTCCCGTAAAATGATGGGATTGTCCCCTTAAATGATGTGATAGTCCCCTTAAATGATGGGATAGTCCCGTAAATTAATGGGCTAGTCCCGTAAAATGATGGGATACCTCGTAAAATGGTGTTAATTGTCCTCTGACATGTAGCAATAAGCCATAATTTGTCGTTTTGGGGCGTTCACCGTTTTTGGATGGTGAGATAGTTGTCCCAAAATGTGGTGCAATCGTAAACACGTTTGTAGAGGCCATGATTTGGCAGTCAACGCATTCGGTTTATATAGATAGGTCCCTCAGTTTGTGGGACAGGCTATTTAATGTCTGGAGTCGGTTTTTAATGGTGTAATTGTGACTTTAGAGTGTGGGATAGACTATAAAACGGTAAGCTAAGTACTGTAATGGTGTAACAGTTGCTTGAAATAGTGTACAAGCTCTCGAATTATTACAGTTGTCCCTTTTAAGGGTGAGTTATTCCATAAAATGATCGTTTTTATGGATTTTTTGGTGGGATAGTGTGGGATAGAGGGAGATAGTGGGATAGTGGGATAGGTCTTGTCGTGGGATAGGGTGAGATAGTGAGATAGGGGGATAGGGGATACTGTGGGATAGGGTGGGATAGTGGGATAGGGGGATAGGGTGGGATAGAAATAGAAAGACCCGACCAACTGTCCCATTACCCTGCACTTACGTATTATGCACATGTTATGCACATCCGGCATCAACATCCGGCCAATTTTGTATTTGTGGTTCGGGCGTATGACATATGGTCCATTTTTGGTGTCCATGACCCAGTACGTATGTGTGTATGCATATGGTTAAAAAGGTCATGTTAATGCTCATTATTTTGGTATACATGTAATATGTAAGGTAAAAATGTGAAAATAAATTATGCTTCAAATTTTGAATTCAACCTAGATTTTTTTTTACTTTTCATGAACATCGGATAAATTTCGTTTTTATTATAGTTTACAATCATACAAAAAACTTGACACATGTAATTCACGTTTGCTATGTTCAAACAAAATTTATTGGTGCAAAAATTTTGCAAATTAATTTTCATTCATTTATTTGTAAAGATTGATTTGAATTTAAATTTTTGCACATAACGTTATTTCTTAAATTGAAAAACCAATCAGACTACAATAATTCATTTTTGTTTGGCAGATGGAATACGATAGATTCATACAAAATTTATGACTTTCCTTTGACAAAATGACATCAAATCTGATGCAAAATTGAAGAGCTTTGACAATATTGACAACTTTTGATGCGGTTTCACTGAAAGTTGATGACCTTACCAAAAATTGATCAAAACTGATTTCCATGATCAAATCGTGTCAAAATTTCATAAGAATTTTTGACAAGATTTTTTTCTGAGGGAAAAATCTTGCTGTTTTATCCCTTGGAAAAAAATCTTATCTATTTTTCAGGTAATCTCATGAAATTTTGATCGAAATTCTTATCAGTTTTGATCAAGTTTTGGCAAGAATTTCGTCAATTGTCAGGGATATCGCATGAAAATCACATCACCGTACTGTTTAGCATTCTTATCAAATATTATGAAAATGTCATGGGATTCGTCAACGTTCACTTCTGAGAAGTTTGAAAAATTTTGTGATATTTTGGTAACTTTGTTTAAAAACTGAACTGCATCCATCCTTTGACTTTGTGTGTTGTTTACGTACTTAGATACTTACTCTGGGGAAAAAAGAAATTCGAGCTATATTTCGGCTTAAGATTTAAGTCGTTAAAATCTTTAAAAAAATTTAACTACAAAAATGTATACCAAAAATGGTAATTCCGGAATATAAACTCAATTTTGGGCCACATTTTTTCGAAAAAATAGTAATGCACTGATCAAAATGTTTGAATTCAAAGCAGTCTGGCCAGACAAGCAATCCAGTAGACCTTGTCATCTTTAAATTTCGCGCCATTGTTCAAATTTTTCAATTAAGCGTTTTGATTTTTTAAGAGCATTTTTTCCTGGAAAAATTTACTGCGGCACACAAAACATTAACCCACTGAGGACCAGCACTAACCTCCCACGTAAACAAAACTATTCATATACCATGTTCCATATCAATTCTGTTGATTATTGAAACTTCTAAAAACGGGAAAACCTTGTTTTGTCTTTGAACCAGGAATCTTTTGTAAATGCCATGGACTATCTGTAAACCATTATATGGCGCGAGTCCGGCGTTTTGCGGCATTTTTTATAATTGTCGTGGAAAGGGCACGATGCCATTTGAATTGTTAGGCAATTTAAGACCGTTGGCGATCTAAACAAACTCAGAGCCTATTTTAACATGTTAACTAGGCACCATTTTTGGTGCTTAGCCTTTTGAAATGGTGCCTTGCCCTGAGGAATGGTGCCTAGTATTTTCCCCAAATTTTGGCCTTTTTAAAAATTTTGAGTATAAAATTTGCCTTTTTTGCGAATTCAGGGCATCATTTTTGCCTTTTTCGTCAAAATTTGATGGCCTTTTAAAATATTTGGTGCCTAGTGACCTCGGCTTAAAATAGGCTCTGTTTGCCTTTGCATATCCTTGGCCCCATTTTAAACTAACGATGAATAATATATATGCATGTATGTATGTACAATTGGCCTTTGATTTTGACCTGACCTAAAAACAGAAGAAGAACGAAACTTGCTAAACAATGCAAGGCTTCACACAATCAAATTTGTTTTTAATGTGATTGGCTAAAAGAGCTTTCAAAGCTGTGCATTTTGCATTTCATGAGTTGTAAAAAGTCGTCAGCAGTTGTAAAAAGTCGTCAGCAGTTGTCGAAAGTCGTCATGAGTTGTCGAAAGTCGTCATGAGTTGTCGAAAGTCGTCATGAGTTAACGAAAGTCGTCATGAGCTGTCGAAAGTCGTCATGAGTTGTCGAAAGTCGTCATGAGTTGTCGAAAGTCGTCATGAGTTGTCGAAAGTCGTCATGAGTTGTCGAAAGTTCTGATGATTCGTCAAAAATCGTCATAAATCGTCGAAATTCATCATAAATCGTCGAAAGTCTTGATAAATCGTCGAAAGTCTTGATAAATCGTCGAAAGTCCTCATAAATCGTCGAAAGTCTTGATAAATCGTCAAAAGTCGTCATGCGCTGTCGAAAGTCCTCATTAGTCGTCGAAAGTCCTCATAAATCCTCGAAAGTTCACATTAATCGTCGAAAGTCTTCAAAAGTTGCCGAATTTTCTGCAGGTGAAGGACCTCGCACGAAATATACTGGCGAATGACACTCCGGGGGATTTGGATCAAAATCGGAACAGAGGTACTCGAGACCATCCTCTACAATATTTGTTAACTCATTTTTCTGGGCTCGCAAAAATACGGCCTCCAGAGGTCACGAAAGCTACATACATTGTCCCATTTGAAAAAAAAGAATTGGGCCAATGTATGTAAGTTCCATGACCTCTGGAGGCCGTATCTTTGTGAGCCCCGAAAAATGAGTTAACAAATATCGTAGAGGATGGTCTCGAGTACCTCTGTACCGATTTTGAGCCAAATCTCCCGAAGTGTCATTCGCCTGTATATTTCGTGCGAGGTCCTTTTTACAAACCGAGAAATTTTGGCATTCTAATTGGATTCAACTTTTGGCTAATCAGTATTGAACTTTATTCTGTTCTGTTTGGTTTTTTGCCTTTGTCTTTGAGTTGACCGCGTTCTAATTCTGAATGTAAAAATTTGTACAACCAGTCTTTGTTTTTGACCTGACATTAAACCAGAAGTCACTGCCATTGATACTCAGCGGTACGACCCCAACGACACAGTTTGTATTGTACATACAATGAACAACAAACACTGATTTTGCACAATCAAAATCAATTTTCAATAGCACCAGACTTCTCAAAGCTAAATAAAAAAGGTCCCAAGTTTGACAAAATGTTGCGACATTTAAACATGAAATCCTCGGTTTTCACCGTTTTTGGAGTTTGGCTGCTTGTTCAACTTCTCAGTCCAGGGGACGCGGTAAAACCAAACAATTTTTATTGTTTGTAAAATGTCGTTTCTGCAAGTCATTTGAAAATATTCTATAATTTTACATCTTTTTTCTTCCATAAATTTTAATAGAAGAATGTGGGAGCGGCCCATCATCGACAAGCCCGAGATTCCCCGGATCCTGGTGTTATGGCCCGGGAGCTGCCCGATTTTAACCCGGAATGCACCCCAGAGCCGGATTCAAACGTGGCCAACTTCATCGTGGGCTATGGCTCCCTGATGAGCGACGCCTCCAGGAACCGCACCGAACCGAATACGCTCGAGAGCAGCCCGGTGGAGATTAAGGGCTTCCGTCGGGAGTGGAATCTCAAGGGCACGATGCCTGGACCGGACACGACCTATCTGGGCGTGGTCGAGGACCCCGAGTCCACCATCAACTGCGTCATCTTCCAGCTCGTAGCCGGCAAAAATGAGGGCGAGGACGTTCTTAGTTCTATTAAGAAGTTTGACGCCCGTGAACATTTTTACTGCCGAAAAAGTGTCGACATAAGCAACATTAAGGTTTTGGGGGGTCAACTGGTTACGAGCACTTTATCCCAATCGCGGGAAGGTCCCACCAACGCTAAATATTGGATCTACGTCAACAAGCCCGAATTTATCGACAAACCGACCGCAGACTACCCGATCGTCCAAAGTTATGTCGACCTTTTCATAACCGGGTGTCTCGAGCAGCAGGACAAACATAAACTCCCGGATTTCACGAACCAGTGCATCGAATCGACCAAAGGGTGGAGCGAACATTGGCACAACGACCGGATTTTTCCCCGACGACCCTTCATCCACCAACCATTGTGCAAAAGAATCGACCTAGCGTTGCAGGAAAAGATACCGCAATTTTTTGACAAAATTAAAATCGAGGGTTGACCTCTGACCTTTAGGGTCATGGAAAAAGTACCCGGTTTATGATCTGTGGCGATGGTTTGCTAACTCGAGCAACTTTAGGATAAAAAAATTATTGTAAATTGTAAGAAGTTCAAGGCCGTCAGGAGTCAACACTAACAAATTTTGAAAATAAATTTTTGGTCAGAAAAAGGTTTCTTCATTTTCCACCCTCTGCGCACTGCTTATTTTATTATTACAAAAACAATTACTTTTTAAAATTTAAGCTAAACAACCGTGTTAACGATGATCAACAACGTTTGATCGAAAGCTCGCGAAAAATAAAAATCGATTCTGACGATGATCAACAACGTTTGTTCGAAAGCTCGCGAAAAATAAAATCGATTATCCACGTAACCGAGTTCGAAAATGTTTCATAAGCTAAACAAATTTACAAAACGTTTTAACCAAAATCCTCCGTTTTGGTGAAAAATTCTTTTCGGCATTTTTGGTGAAAAATTCTTTTCGGCATTTTTGGTGAAAAATTCTTTTCGGCATTTTTGGTGAAAAATTCTTTTCGACATTTTTGGCGAAAAATTCTTTTTGACATTCTCGGCGAAAAATTCTTTTCGGCATTTTTGGTGAAAAATTCTTTCCGGCATTCTTGGCGAAAAATTCTTGTCGACATTTTTGGCGAAAAATTCTTTTCGACATTTTTGGCGAAAAATTCTTTTCGGCATTTTTGGTGAAAAATTCTTTCCGGCATTTTTGGTGAAAAATTCTTGTCGACATTTTTGGCGGAAAATTCTTTTCGAAATTTTTGGCGAAAAATTCTTTTCGGCATTTTTGGTGAAAAATTCTTTTTTAAAATGTTGTCGTCGCGACGACGAGAACGAGAATTTCTCGAAAATTCTCAGAATTCCTTCCCCCGACGACCCTTCATCTATCAACCCATGGCCGGATTCATCGACCTGGCTTTGCACAGTTAGATGCCGGAAATTTTACAAAAAAATAAAATCGCTGGATGACCTCTGACCGTTGACATTTGCTGACCTAGGTCAGGTCAGGTCAGGTGTTGAAATGGTCCCGGATTTGGCCAAACTATTTATAACCTCTAAAAATGGTTTTCTAATCTTGCCCGAAAAAGTTAAACTTAAAGTTAAAATAATTTCATAACTATGTAAAATTTGAACAGGGAATCAAAATTGTGAAAAGTGTCAAAATTTTGAAAATGAATGAAAGACAAATCGGGAATTATTTAAACAGAGTTAAAACGACTTTTTTGATTTAAAAAAATCGAAACATTGGAAATTTACATCATAAGTATTTTATTACAAAAATTTTTGTTTCAAAATTTTAGATGAGAATAGTTTACATTTCGGAATTTCGGAAGGATTTTAACCAAAAAACTGAACTCTTTTTTGACATTTTAGGGGCCAAAATTATCTTTTTCAAAATGTATCATTTTCCCACTTTTGGAATTTTAAGCGTCTAAAATCTGCAATTTCTGCCAATTCTTGGCCTTGTTTAAATTTTGTCAATTTTTAAGCCAATTTGGGGGTTTTTGACATTTTTAACTAGTTTTAGGGCCCTGATGTCAATTTTTCAATGGTCCACTACTTATTTTTGAAGGTACAATAAAAAAATTGTTCAATGTCAATATTTACACAGGCAAGCGACCTTTATCGTCAGCTAGCCCTGTGGTCTTCACAGACGAGCATGGTCAGGTCAGAATGACTGCTGGAGCGGCTGGAGGTGTCTGAATTTTGTCGACCATTACTGGTGTAAGCAAACTAAGGAATTAAAAATACTTTACATTTTCCCGATTTTGCAACTTTCACGAAAATTTGGAGATTTGACATGATTTTCATGATATTTTACCAAAATCTCTTCAAAAGTTTACCAAAATCGAGATGAAAATTTTCGACCAAAATCGGGTCAAAATTCAAAATTTCACGAGTTTTTTTGACAAGATTATGTTTTAAGTGAAGTACATATGTAAAATATGTACGAAATTTGTTGCCAAATTTTAGGTGACCCTCAATCATCTCTGGTATGACAAGTCGATCAACAAGGCGATTGAGTCCACGCGCTTTCACCATGTGGTGGATCCCGCGGATGTGAAAGTTGAATTCGGGTGACAAAACGACGAGACTGTAAACCAGGTGACATTTTATGTTTGCGTAAATAGTTAAACCCCCGTTTTTACTATTTATAATTTTTAATCCACAAACTGTCCAAGTGTTGTTCAAAAAACGGATTCGATTTCAATTGATTTCCAGAAATTCAAGGAAGGTCTAAAAAAGTACGGTCACAGGGTAAAAAGCTGGACTCTGCGCACCGTTGTGGTTGCCATCTGTCAAAACAAGGACGGAAGTTTGGCGGGCTCCTGGAACAGTCAAAAACCGGTCATTGCTGACGGTTTTTAAAAAACAGGAAAAGAAACTCGAATTTCTTTCAAATTTTGATCTCTAATTAGTCATTGTTGCAGATATGTGTATTTAGTCTGCGTCTGGTCTTTGAAGTAAAAACAAAACAAAAAAAATTCACACATTGCCTGTTGAACTGTCTTATATTTTGCACACTAATCACAGAATTCTTTAAGCATAAGCAATATGCATAATATTTGAATTAAAAAATAGTTTTGAATCTTCGCGCCAAATTTTTTTCAATGATATTGGCTGAAGGAGCTTTCAAAGCTAAGCATTTTTCATGCAGAAAGTGGCATGTAGAAGTTGTACTAATGATTCGTCGAAAGTCCACGTAAATCGTCGAAAGTCCTCATAAATCGTCGAAAGTCCTCATTAATCGTCGAAAAGCATCATAAATCGTCAAAAGTCCTCATAAATCGTCGAAAGTCCAAGTAAATCGTCGAAAGTCCTCATAAATCGTCGAAAGTCCTCATAAGTCGTCGAAAGGCCTCAAAAATCGTCAAAAGTCCTCATAAATCGTTGAAAGTCTTCAAAAGTTGCCGAAATTTCTGCAGGTGTAATTTGTACACCTGCAGAGAAACGAAATTTTGACAATCTAATTGGATTCAACTTTTGGCAAATTATTATTGAACTTTATTCTATTCTCTTTGGTTTTTTTACCTTTGTCTTTGCCTTGGCCGCGTTCTAAATTCTGGATGTAAAGTTTTGTACAACCAGTCTTTGTTTTTGACCTGACCTGAAACCAGAAGTCACTGCCATTGATACTCAGCGGTACGACCCCAACGACACAGTTTGTAAATACAATGTACAACAAACACTGATTTTGCACAATCAAAATTAATTTTCAATAGCACCAGACTTCTCAAAGCAAAAAGAACAGTACCGCAAAACTTATCCAAAATGTTGCGACATTTAAACATTAAATCCTCGGTTTTCACCGTTTTTGGAGTTTGGCTGCTTCTTCAGCTTCTCAGTCCAGCGGAGGCGGTAAAACCAAACAAAAAATTTAAAATTTCTGAATATCAAAATATCAAATTTCAAAATGAGCCTTCTTTTCATTGTTGGTCTTCAGTGTGTCTTTTTTTATTTTTTGCAAAATGTCGTTTCTGCAAGTCATTTGAAAATATTCTATAATTTTACATCTTTTTTCTTCCATAAATTTTAATAGAAGAATGTGGGAGCGGCCCATCATCGACAAGCCCGAGATTCCCCGGATCCTGGTGTTATGGCCCGGGAGCTGCCCGATTTTAACCCGGAATGCACCCCAGAGCCGGATTCAAACGTGGCCAACTTCATCGTGGGCTATGGCTCCCTGATGAGCGACGCCTCCAGGAACCGCACCGAACCGAATACGCTCGAGAGCAGCCCGGTGGAGATTAAGGGCTTCCGTCGGGAGTGGAATCTCAAGGGCACGATGCCTGGACCGGACACGACCTATCTGGGCGTGGTCGAGGACCCCGAGTCCACCATCAACTGCGTCATCTTCCAGCTCGTAGCCGGCAAAAATGAGGGCGAGGACGTTCTTAGTTCTATTAAGAAGTTTGACGCCCGTGAACATTTTTACTGCCGAAAAAGTGTCGACATAAGCAACATTAAGGTTTTGGGGGGTCAACTGGTTACGAGCACTTTATCCCAATCGCGGGAAGGTCCCACCAACGCTAAATATTGGATCTACGTCAACAAGCCCGAATTTATCGACAAACCGACCGCAGACTACCCGATCGTCCAAAGTTATGTCGACCTTTTCATAACCGGGTGTCTCGAGCAGCAGGACAAACATAAACTCCCGGATTTCACGAACCAGTGCATCGAATCGACCAAAGGGTGGAGCGAACATTGGCACAACGACCGGATTTTTCCCCGACGACCCTTCATCCACCAACCATTGTGCAAAAGAATCGACCTAGCGTTGCAGGAAAAGATACCGCAATTTTTTGACAAAATTAAAATCGAGGGTTGACCTCTGACCTTTAGGGTCATGGAAAAAGTACCCGGTTTATGATCTGTGGCGATGGTTTGCTAACTCGAGCAACTTTAGGATAAAAAAATTATTGTAAATTGTAAGAAGTTCAAGGCCGTCAGGAGTCAACACTAACAAATTTTGAAAATAAATTTTTGGTCAGAAAAAGGTTTCTTCATTTTCCACCCTCTGCGCACTGCTTATTTTATTATTACAAAAACAATTACTTTTTAAAATTTAAGCTAAACAAATTTACAAAACGTTTTGACCAAAATCCCGTTTTAGACATTTTTCGTAAAAAATTCTTTTCGGCATTTTTGGTGAAAAATTCTTTTCGGCATTTTTGGTAAAAAATTCTTTTCGACATTTTTGGGGAAAAATTATTTTCGGCAATTTTGGAGAAAAAATATTTTCGGCATTTTTGGTGAAAAATTCTTTTCGGCATTTTTGATGAAAAATTCTAGTAGTTTTTATTTGTAGCATATGAAGATTGAGTATGCATCCACATAATTATGGAGCATGCAGAATTAGGGGTCAAAGGGCAGCGACCAGCGACTGACCCTTTATTTTTACGTCCGGTCACTTTTCCCGCAAATTTGGATTTGATCGAAAAAGTTAAACTTGGTTTTAGGATTTAAAAGTAATTTCATAACTATGCGCTATGTAAAATTTGAACAGGGAATCAAAATTGTGAAAAGTGTTAAAATTTTGAAAATAAATTAAATAATTCCCGATTTTTCTTTAAACAGAATTAAAACGCTGCTTCGGTTTTCAAATTTCGAAACATTGGAAACTTTAATCATATTTTATTACAAAAATTTTTGTTTCAAAATTCAAGATGAGAAAAAATTACAAAATTTAGTAAGGACTTTTTTTCCCAAAATTCTGATTTGTTTTTGACATTTTAGGGGCCAAAATCACCTTTTTCAAAATGTATCATTTTCCCATTTCTGGAATTTTGAGCGTCTAAAATCTGCAATTTTTGCAAATTCTTGGCCTTGTTTGAAATTTTGGGTATCGAGTTGACCTTTTTGATAAAATTGACAAAGAGGTGCTCAAGTTACAAAAAATTGTCGAAGGCCCGGAATTTCGTAAAATCTGACAAAGAGGCCCTAAAATTAGTACAAGGGTTCAAAAAGCGCCAAATTTGGTAAAAATTGACAAGGGAGCATTAAAATTAGTAAAATTGTCAAAAGCCAAGTAAAAAAGTTGTCAACCAAACTATAATAATAAGTTTTAAAAACTAAACAAAGTGTATTAAAAATAACGGCCTTTAAGGATCGAAAATTTTGATCCTTAAAAATGACATTTTGAGCCTAAAATAGGCCGTTTTCAACATTTTGAATCAAAATGTTAAAAACGGCCTTTTAACCCACAATTTCAAAAAAATACTTGTTTTAGACCGACAATTTCAATAAACTACATATTTTAGACCCAAATTTTCAAAAAACTACATATTTTAGACCCAAATTTTCAAAAAACTACATATTTTAGACCCAAATTTTCAAAAAACTACAAATTTTAGACCCACATCTTAAAAAAATACATATTTTAGACCCACAATTTCAAAAAAATACATATTTTCATGTTCAGCTTGATGCACCTACAAAATATAAAAGGCGGAAAAAGTAATCATTTTTTATTCTTTGTTCCAACGGCCATCATAATAATCAGTATTAAAGTACGCTAAAATCTATTTTGTGTATTAATTACAACATTAACGCTTAGAAAAGATGGCCAACAAATTCTTTATCTAACTGTAGTAATAAGACGTAAAAATTACATGAAAGGTGAACCCGGACAAAATTTTAAATCAAAATAATAAAAAATAATAAAAGTTAGTACCAACTTCACAAAACAAGGATAGCTTGAAAAAAACTATGAAAATTAATTAGGCCCATTGAGTAAACCACGAAGATCCGATGGTGTCGTTATAATGCAGGGGTAGGGCGCAGTCGCCCTGATAATACGCGGGGGCGAGACAGGCCATCAGCCCAATACTGAGGACTACGGAGAGGGCGACAAATATAATGAGATACATTTCGATACACCGGGTGTCTGGATTCTCCCCCGGGCGCACCCTGAGAGGGCACTGCCAAATCGCCCTCCGGGGGTTGGACTCGTGCACGAGTCCGGGTAGGTCACTTTCCCGCTGATTCTTGGGGTCCAAAATATATTTGGCGACCATCTCTAGCTTGGCCATGTGGGCCTGGGTTTTGGGCATCGGGGCGAATTCCACCTCGACCTCTTCACTGTCATCGTCGTCATCCCCCGAATCAAGGTCATCGGGCTTTAAATCGGGGTCATCCTCCTTACTCGACTTTTTAGGGGTCGCGGGGGCCGACTGAACCGGGCTCGCATTATCAAGTTTCACACTTACGATAGGAGTCGCCCCTTGATTACTTTGGGACACCTGGGCGGCGACCGGCAACCTGGATTTTGACTGGGGGCGATGGGGCCCTACCCGATTTGCCAAAATTTTGGGATCCTTGGTCGCAAAATTTCGGGCCGTGGCCACGGCCACGCTTTTTTTCCACAGGGCGGCGAACTTCCGGTTTTGGGGTTTCGAGGGCGCGTTTTTGGAGGTCACGGTTTTGGTTGACCCGGTACTTTTGACCGAGGGGGCCACACTTTTGGTGCTCGTCCCGGAAATCCGCTTTACATTCATCCCGTTTTTCGTACGACCCGATGATCCCTCCCGGGTTGTCCTTGCCGTTCCCACTGATCCCTCCCGGGTCATCCTCGTCCCTGTTGACCCCTCTCGTGTCAACCTCGCCCCCGCAGTCGCCCTGTCTTTTTCCCCGGGGGGCTGGATCATGAGGTTGGAGGTGGTGGATTTTTTCGGCTTTTTCGAGTTGGGCTCATTGCTGGTTTGGTCCGTGGTCTCCTTCCTTGGCGGGCTCATCCCCGCTTTTGACCTTTGACCCACCTTTTTGCTAAACGCGCTGGCCACCCGCTTCATCATGACGAGTTTTTGCAGGGAGAATTCGACGCTCTTTTTCGACTTGCTCTTGTCACTCCGCTTTTCTTCGTCTTTGTTGACCATCTGACCGGAGGTGGGGCCGAGGACCGAGGCCGAATTTTGGCGACTTGACCCCGAAACGGCCTCGGAGGCGTCCGCGTTGTCCGCGAGGTCCTGCTCCGGGTCATGGGGGGATTTCTCCCGGTCGTACAACATTTTGGTGAGGAGGGTGTAAATGGCAATGTGGATGGCCACCCAGGTGAAGACAATGAGGGAGGGGAAGCTGCACACGTCCACGTATTCAGCGTGGGACCAGGGGGCCAGAAATAGTTGGAGCATGGCCATAGCGTAGGTCAGCGTGGCGATGAACCAGTGGAGGAGGTCACTGCAGTTTTTGAGCAGGTGGATGGACGGCGGGATGAAGAAGACCATCCAGCCGAGTCTGTAGCACATACATTTTTCAAAAAAAAATTTTTTTTTCAAATTTCGAAAAAGGATTTGAAAATTTTGAAAAATGTTAGTTTTTTGTGGTTTTTTACACAAAGTTGGTGCAGGTGCCGAGGACGACGAAGGTGCCAATGTAGTAGTGAACTTGGGTGGCGGGTCGCTCCTGCTTGTACACGCCAATGTAGACGGAGGTCAAAATGGCGGCAATTATGCTGAGCAACAGGCCTGTGGTGCTCAGGGTCACGTGGAAGGCCAGCCTATTAATTTATAAATATTATAAGGTCAATTTTTGAAAAGCGTCAAAATTTTGAAAAATGAAGGGTGACAAGTGAAATTCTCAAAACGAACCAAATTCGCAGGGACCAAATCCGTCGGTTGATGTGAGACTCTTTGAGAAAGCGACCGATGGTCATGGACGTGGGTAAAAGTATCATGTAGGTGATGATCATGAGGATGGCGTGACCTCGAAGACCTCTCGTATGCGGCCACTTACCGAGTTCCAGCTCGATCCTGAAAATTATCGGTGAAAAAAATTATTATTATTTAAAATTTCTAAGAACCTCCAGCATTCTAAAAATTTGTCAACATTTTAAAAGGACTTCTTCAAAATTTCCAAAAATTCCTTGCAAAAAAGTATAAAAATAGTAAAAGTCCTAAAAAGTCCTGAAAATGTCCTAAAAATCAAAAAAAAAATTTAAAACGTCCTTCGAATTTCCAAAACATCTTGAAATTCCAAAAAAGACCTTGTAATCTTCTAAGAATTCAAAGAAAACTTAAAACGTCCAAATTTCCAAAAAAATGCTTCAAGTCTCCAGCTAATTCCAAAAAATGTTGAAATTTCGAAAAAGGTTTTGAAATTTCCTAAAAATTCTAAACGTTCTAGAATGCATCTACAATTTCCAATTTTTTTTTAAAATCCCTCCAAATTTCCAAAAAAAATTTTTAAAGCCTTTCAAACTTCGAAAAATTTCTGAAATCTCCTGAAATTTCTAATAAATGTCCTAAAAGTCTCCGAAATACGTACATGAGTATTTTGAAGGCCTAAAAATTCCCAAAATCTCAAAACAATTTTCAAAAAACCTTGTGATTCCTTGTATAAATTTTGAACATTTACGACAACAGTCCTAAATTTTGAAAAAATTCCCCATGCAATGCTTTTTTGTAAAAACGTAAAGCGTCTCACCTATTATTAACCGTAAGGCTGACGCTCTCCGAAGCCACCACCCCATGTTTTGCATGATAAAAAATCTCCTCCTCATTCTTGGACTCGCCCACCGCCACCAAATAGCTCCAACTTTGATCCGCCATTTGAAACTGGTTGATCGCCCCATACTTCCCGCAGTCGAGGATCGGCTTCAAGGCAAACTTGCAACTGAATCTCCGGTCCTTCTGCTCCATCTGCCCCGCAAAAACCTGGGACGCCCCCTCCTTGTACAAAATATTGGTGTATTTATCCGTGTTATAACTCATGACGACCTGACCTTGACCTTTGTAGTACACGCAGCTGATGACGCAGGAGTCGGCCATTTTACCCACCACGGACACCCCCAGGGACATGTAACAATTGCCCAGACACTCGCCCCTCGACATGCTGACAACAATGATGGTCGGGTCATTGAGGAAAGAGGGGGTCGCGTCCTCATCTCGACCCGTGGGCGTCTCGCCCCGTACATTGATCTGCGGAGTCCATGTGGTCGAGGTCGTGGTCGTACTTGTATCCGTGACCTCAGGCGTGACCTCGTCCTCACCCTGGACTATAAAAGGGTTTGGGTTGTAGTAGGTTATAGATGCTAGATGAATACAATCCCGGTGGTCAATACACGTTTCCGTCGTCGACGATGGGGTTGACCTTGAGGTCACGGGGGAGGTCAAGGGAGAGGTCCAGGGTGAGGTCAAGGGGGAGGTCATTGTATCTGAAGTGGAATCTGAGTCTGAGGATGAATCTGTTGAAATAGTCACTGGCGGCGGGGGTGGGGCAATCGTTGACCCAGTGGTGGTCGGCCCTGACCCCACGTGTGACCAAATTGACCCGGGTTTCGGATTTTTGATGCCGATGCAGGTCGTCGTTTTGTCCCAGCAGTGGTCGTACATTTCTTCAATGAAGGTATCGGAGGGTTGTCCGAACATTTTTGGGGGGATATTTTCTTCCGTCATATTTTCTTGTTGGGCAGAAACTGATAGAGGGGGGTGAAAAAGGAGGAGCACGAGGAGGAGGATGAGGAGGCCGCCTAGAGAAAA
>JAQIVE010004211.1:0-14978 GCA_034698285.1 Sminthurinus bimaculatus | reverse complement strand
AAAAAAGGGTAGGGATTTTTTTGTATGAAAAACATCATTTTTCCCCTTCTAGTGCATATATGCATGTATTATAAACGTGTTGTAATATATTTTATAATTATTATGTATAACAACATAATATTATACTACACTACAATATTTTGTTTTTTTTTGCTCATAACACAATATTAATGTTTTACTTTTACTCAATAATAATAACGTACCTATGATTCTAACTTAACTTTACTGTGCACGTACATACAAATGATGCATTTTACAGCATTTTACTGTCAACTTCACAGCTTATACAATGTACATAATATGTAGTATTGACAATTCTTATTGTACATAATACATATATTATTGTTTTGACCTGGGATTCCTATTAAAAACACTTTATCGAAAATGGTCTCAATAATACATTTTAACTAATTTTTGCGAGATGCGAAATACGTAACTGTGCACACATAACATATTGACTCTCATCAAGTACTCAAGTACACGAGAATCAGTGAAAAACTCAAACTTGTTTTTTCTTAAGACAAAAGTATTTTTAAATAATAATGCAATTATTATATTAATTAATTATAATAATAAAAACGATATTGACGGCTGACTTGTCTTGTATCATTTAAAAAATTAGTAAGTACAGCTCATTTTTACATGCAAACAGCGATAAAAAAACGCCACTGTTTCTTTTTTTATATAAGATAATCGTTTAAATATTTTCTGGTAAAAATGCTTGCATTTGGCTTTCTTTCGTCGTTTTTTAGTTTTTGTTGTTAATTTGCCACAATTTATTTTTTTAATTCAAAATTTCATGTAACAATAATATAATAGTATGTTTTAATACAATAACTAATCAATAGAATAATATAATATAGTACAGTTATTAATAGTAATAATCATTATGAATTATCTTTATAATTTAACTTCTCTCCACTGCAAATGGATACTTACTCTACCAATAAATTTCTTTTTGTTTTCACAATAACAATCATGAAATTATTATCATTATTAAGTATTATTACTGTTAGGATAGTAATAGATTAATAAATGTAGACGTGAGGATCTATTGTACCTCTGGTATATGGTGTTTCCATGGAAACACCATATACCAGAGGTACAATAGATTCTCACGTCCACAAATAATAGAGTGAAAATTATTCTAAATTTTCGGTGTCAACTTTTTCTTGTTTCTCTTTGTTGTCTTTATTATTATTGACACCAAGTCCGTCGCCTTCTCCCAATTTTCCGATTTTAGGAATTGACTTGGCGTTTTCGGTGGCATCATCACCTTCAGTTATTACTCGACTTGTAACTACAGCATCTTCAGACGTTGTTTTGGATGACGAGGATGACAACAATGAACCATTATCTGGTCCATGGCCATTTGTTTTCACGATTGAAGTGGCGCTGTCATCTGTGACAATCTTTTTCTCTGTGTGTTCAGGTACTTCGTTGTTTGTGGCAGATGAACTACTTATTTTAGATTCATTTTCCGCCATCAATCGTTGTTCGTTCACGACTGTACTCAACAATTCAGGTGAAGTTGATTCCGTTTTTATATCAGTAACCAAATCAACTGCATCAGCAAACTCCTGTAAATAGATTATTCAAAAGAAGTTACTATATTATATAAACTCAATCATAATATATAATAGCCCCCCCCCCCTACGGTATGAGCAATGCACATTTTGTCTACATGTGTACATTGAATATTTCAAGTCCGTAATACACTACATACTACATACTCAAGTAAGTTGGCTTTTATCACGCATGAAATTCAAATAGGTATATTGCATTATTGTTATTTTACCATACTAAAGAAATAACAATAATACTAATGAGTGGTCGTCACAAAAATCAGAAAAAGCTTATCCAATCCCACGAAGAAAATAAAAGTATATAGATTGAAGAAGAAAAACATCTAGAATTTTCGCTACTGTTGAGTATATGTACATATGTATATATAGTATTTTTTTGTACATATTACAAAACTTGGAGCAACGACAGGGAAAATACAAATAAACATTTAATTGTTAATGTTTTAGAACACTGTCAAAATATTTAAAGAAAGAAAGTCAACATGTAGTTGTTTTAGTTCAGTATATACTCACTTCGCATGCTGCGACTTTTTGGTAGTCAGACGAATTTTGCGAATTTTCAGCAGCAGAAGAGTTACTGGACAATGGTTGAGGTGCGAGTCCACGGTTAGAACTGCAGGTAACTACATGATCGGATAATTGCGCTTTCGAGGGAGTTTTCATCACAACTTCTACAAGAAACACACAGCAAATCCGTAAATTATTTACGAACGTAAAACAAAAATTTGAAAGTCATGTCATAGTTTACATGCGATTTTGAAGTAGGACTTCTTCAAATAAAAAATTGTACTGGTACATTAAAATGTTTTCATTGCTGTTTCGTTCGGACAACTGAGAAAAACTTCGTCAAAAACAAGTTTGCTCATTTTTTAAAATATCTGCATAGACCATAGACACGCTTAAAATTTAATCATATATAATAATAAGTTATCTTTATCCTTCGAATAAATAATAAAAATAGTGTTTAAAGACGTTATACAACTACCAACTGGTGTGGGGAAAAGGGTCACTGGTAACATATTTCTGTGCGAATTATTCATCAAGGAAATTATATGGGTGTACTTCTTATTTCTTTTCGATTTAGGATATTTTTACTCCCACAATAAAAGTATTCATTCCCTTTGCATTGTATACTCTTACAATTAGTTAATTATAAATGAGGGGTCTGGGGCAACAAATAGGCTTGATACATAGAATATCCATAGCAACTACATATATCAAGCCTATTTGTTGCCCCAAATCCCTCAAATACAATTTTATGACCATTTTCCCTACATCTAGGTACTTCTTCTGGGGCAGAAAACATCAAGTAATTTGATTGTAAAGTCTTTGCAATAAACAACAAGTAACTTTTGTGTCTCTCCTAAAACAAGCTACGAAAAAATTCTTTGGGTCAAAAACTTTTCTATTTGTTTTTTCGTCATAAAAACTTGTAAGTAACAACAAACAAAAAATAAAAATGTAAAACAAAAAAAGAATTCACCAATTTCTCTGTAAAAACGAAATAAGGCAAGACAATATTACTGCTACCTATAAAACATACTTGAAACCCACAAGACAAAAATGGCAAACAATAACAATTTATATCTCAAAGTTTAAAATTTTACATGTTTACTTGATACTCCCTAATTTAAAATGACAGACAGAGAAAACAGACACGTAAGACAGACAACACAGACAAGAACAAGTCAAAACTTACACTGAAAGGTATAGATTTTTTTCGTAATCGTCATATCATGTACAAACAATCCAAGATGAAGATGCCCACAAAACACAATAAAGACAAATATCAGCTCATGACATTGATTTAGATCACAGCTGACAGCAATGACAATTAAATAACAATAATAATATCCTACACCAAAAACTTTATAAATAATCATATTATTTTAATTTTTCATTAAAATAATCACATCGAAGTCGATCGATACTCAGAAAATATACATAATATATGTAGTACATACTACATACAATCATATAATAGACATAATAATATTATAATATTATGTCTATTAAATTGGAGTTTTAGGTTTTACTTGTTTAACATAATATATTCCGACTGTTGCATAAACAGTGCTTGTGTAATAACACCAGTGGTAGATAGTAGGGCGATTCATATATAAATTACATGTCCTGCATGGTGCATACTTACATTATTTTCTATTTCATCGCCACAGAATCAAATAGAATAGTACTGTTGATTATGAATAAATTTCTCACTTTAAACGTTACCAGGGAAAAATTTGTGCAAATGCAAAAAAAAAAACTGAAGCACATTAAGGGTTTACCCTCATCGTCGTGACAACACTTTTACGACATTACAATTTGTTGTATCTAGTAACTTTGATAGTCTTAGGCGAACAAAAATATTTTGCAAAAAGTTTCATAGGTCAAAAGTTTTACGTTTCGGGAAAAGTTTCCATAGTTTTCGCACAGGAAAAGTCTTGAAATAATAAAAACAAATTTTCTTGGTCGAAAAAAGGGAAAAAATGAAAATTTTTTGACCTATGAAACTTTTTGGCAATTATTTTTGTTTGCCTAAGACTATAAAAGTTGCTAGATACGACAGATTGTAATGTCGTAAAAGTGTTGTCACGACGATGAGGATAAACCCTTAATGTCTTGGAAATTTTCAGAAATGTAAAATAAGTGTGAATTTACTTACCGATTTCTCCGAACTCTGAACGATCCGCAAACCGCATTTGATATCGCAGACCACCTTGAAGCTCTGACCAACTGTCATTTACATGTACATACAAAATGCTCAATATCATTTGAAATCTTAATAGCAAAATAAAATTAAGGTGAAAAAATAATTGGCCTCACTTTTGCCTCTCGGTTATGTGTAAAATCCTTCCGGGCATGAACATGGGATATGACAGGAAACCGCTGGGACTTTTTTCTCGAGTCGCTGTTCTCCCATTTTGCTTTGTAGGAACTTCTTGTTTTGAGCCAAATGCTATTTGGGGTTGTGGCTGTTGAGGTTTAATATAAATAAAATTAAAAATCTATAAGTAATGTGTAAAACTTTAGCTTATCACGTATCAAAAATAAAAACTGAATTTTTTACATAATTTGTTTCGTGTTCAGGCAGGCTCAAAACAGTTCTTTTTCTGAGAATACGGTTGCATGCAACTGTCTTCTTAACATAACATAGCACGAAAAGAAATGGTTATTTTTTGGGCTGCATCAATCGTTGGCATTGTCAATAGTCAATACACTAGCAACGTATTTTTATCGAAATTCGAAACAAATTGGGGCAAAAAAGTGAGCACCAAAAAATATTTTGCGATGTATTATATTGCAAGAGTTTTTGGTTATTGTATTACTGATTAAATATTAAAGGTTTGATAATTACAATGGCATATTTGTTGTTTGAATTATTTGAATTCTGTTGATTATTTTCATCGGCCTCTGAAAATTTGATTTTGCTCTCCTTCCCGCAGAACAAGCAGGCACATCCTCCGAGTAGAATTTGGTACTTAGGAAAAAGTAATTAAGATAAATCAAAACTTAATAAAGTCCTTGGTTTTTTTATTGATTTTTATTACAAAATGAGCTTTTGATTTTTTGCCTACTTTTGGTGTACGGGAGTCGACGATGGCTTGAATAATTTTACTTTTCAGTCGTTCAATGGACGGGAGTGAAAGCCGGGGAACCAAATCATCCCCATAGACAACGGACAGTGTAAAGCTTTCACAGAATTTGGCTGCTTCCACGGACAAAAGACCACCTGGAGAAAATATTTTTCCTTGTTTTCTCTCTCTTTCATTTCATGTATACTATGAGAAAAACGCTCTTTAAATAAAAAATGAAATTACCCAGAGGAGAAACGGCAAAGACTTTAAGCTGAGGAAACTGAGTGAGGAACATCATGCCCAAAATGGTTGCAGTTCCCGCACCCATTGACATGCCTAAGATTTAAATATTTTTAAGCATTTTATTTTTTATTATTTTTCTTTCTTAATTTCAAGCTATAGTAGCAGATTTAAAATGCCAATGAGAGTACTGAGAGCTATACTTTTTTACCTATAAAAACTAGATTGTAGTCTGGATACTGAGCCTTCAAGTCTTCCAGGATTTTCTTTTCAACTAGAGTTTTTCGTATATTTATGGCACACAGAGTGACTCCGTGGAAGGCCTTAAAGTGGGACGGGAGACCTGGAATTTCCGCGTCCACACTCTTGGGCATCGCTGTAACGTCGGTGACAAGGTCCACGAGTGACATGGTCCCTCGGATCGAAATCACAAATGACTTTGTCTTGTGATCCACGGCCACATAGAAAATGGGCTGGTATATTTTGTTCTCAAATGAGACGTAAACTAAATCTTTGGATTCTAACTTTGCAGTTTCTTTTAGAGCTGATCTAAAATATTACGGTCAAAAAATACAAAAAATCATGACAAAAAAAAAGAAATTAAAAGCAAAAACTATTTTATGGATATCTTTTTCCATTGACTTTAATCTCAACTTACGTGTTACACAAACAGCAATTATCGCCGACTACTTTAAAATTTTGAGATCTGCACAAAACAAAGGATTTTCCTTTTAAAATTCAGCCATTTTTAAAGTCTTCAGGAGTAAAAATGAAATTTTATATCCAATTTTTTCACCTGAAGCAGCTACAGCATTCACATTGTTTCCACAGCCTTCGAATAGCTCGATTTTTATAGTGATTTGAAATAAAGCCTGGCCAACCGTATGAGCCAAGAACGAAACTACACAGGAAAATATTACAGTTTCATCCATTCAATAAAAATACAAATTTACTCTGGGTGTAATTAAATTACTTTAAAAATAATATAGCAGACCTTAAATAATGATTGACTAAAACAATATCTTCGATGGAGTCCCCCGACAAATTCTGCCCATAGCGATTGTCATACTCCTCATGGGGCACAATGTTCATATTTTTGACGACGATCGAGGCAAAATGAGGATTGTGAAGGGGCTGACGAGTGATGGTCCGATGTGTATTTTGATTTTCCAGAGATTCGACCAACTTTTTGTAGTTGTCAGCCAGACTGTTCCTCTCATTCTCCTCTCGCTCCTTCTTCTCCTGCTCCCTTTGATACAGACAAATGAAACCTGCGATCACGTCCGTCGTCACAAAGTCGTGGTCTTTGAGGATTGTTGAAAATATTTCTGTAGAGAACACATGAACACAATTTTTTCCTTCAATATTTGTCCTTTGATAAAACCGACTGTCTAGAAGAAACATAACTAGAAAAAACACTTTTTAAAGTATAATTTTGATTTTACTTCCAATTTCTTGAAACCCCTCGTCAATAGTCTCTTTGTCCCCACCGCCAAAGTAGCAGCACATTTTCCTCCACTTTTTCGTCCAAAAGGCCTCGTGCTTTGTGTAGTAGTTGTCACTGGACAGGTTGAAGGGGTCAATCACAATATTTTTCCGGGTGTTGACCGTGTTTGGATGACTGTTGGGATGATTGTCACTGTGCGAGGACTTTTTGAAATACTTTCGATCCCCCAGGGGGTCAAAGAGACAGAGCATAAACAGAGCCAGAATGACGACGGAAAACCAGTTGCAGATTATAAATCCTATGATCAAAAATTGGTTATTATTAATGACAAGCCACCAGTACTATACATATTATACATAGGTAAATTTTGATAAAAATTTTTAATTTTCACAGCCAAGTACTTTTGATAAATGCAAGGGCCTCTGGAGCTTCGGTGCAGTTGAGAGTTCCTCCGTACACCCACAGAGTTCCCAGGAGATTCCAACACACATCGACTGCCTCGCAGATTAACCTTTAAAAATGGGAAATTAAGCTCATTTTAAAATCGGAGCATGACTGTATTAATGTCCAGAATTTTAATACACACGTAAATGTCGTTGGAAAATTTTCAATTAATTTTCGAACCTGATGTAAATGCAGGGAGTGAGGAAGCGGCGACTTTTGGTGTCCATAATGTAGCTCGTCATCGTTGTTTTGAGAGCCACCAAGTCCACCAGGATGATGAGGAGAAGGTTGGCAAAGATGCCAAACATGTAGATTCTTATGTGACGCCCACTCGGGCACCCTTAAGTCAACAAGCAAATTAAATCATTTTTTACTTGTTTTATCCACTTTGTTTTTTATAGCATTTTGCTCATTTTTGTTGTTGATCTTTATTGAGCATCCAAAATTGGTAAAAATAAGCCAAGAGGATCGACGATATGATTCTGTCAAATGTTGATAATATATTTTTATACACATATATGTACAGAGATATTAAAGTAATTCCCACCTTGAAACTCCAGGTTGAAGTTTGAATCATTTTTCAAGTAGATGATCACAGCAGTCACAAACCTTTGTATTATTACATTTTTTTTAATTTTCAGCTATTCACGGCGTCGTAGAAAATGCACATACGTATTCCTATATTACAACTACTGTTATAAAGCCCTCAGGATCAATGAAAAAAATTTGAAAATACCAGCAAAATTTGACGGTCACGTCCAGAATTCCTATAAAATCAAGTAAGAAAAGCCACGGTTAGAATATTTTCCTACAAATTCTTAGCATTTCGGGCATAATTTATGCGTTGATTTACTGTGGAACCAGACGTTTTACAATTTCTCATCTCATATCTCATTTTCGCTCTGTAGTACAGTCTGTACTCTCTGCAATATTTCGACGCCACTCACAACATTTACTGTGTCGTCCCAATGTAAAAATTGTAAGCCGTAAAAATTGTTTTCGTGTACACCCTTATCACAGCAAATTTCATGATCGGCGTCGAAATCCTGCACAGCGTACAGAGAAAATGAAACGGGTGATGTGGCTAGGTAGTTGAGAAAAAATTCATTTTCTCCCTGGATCTACAGTGTTTGTTGATTAAAACGCTAAAACACAAAAAATTACCTGGTGGAACAAAGTCATCGCTGCCAACCTGTTGTCAATTATCAATAAATATATGAATATAACATATTCTGTTTCGCATTTCTCAATTTTTTGAAAAAATTCTGTTGTTAAAATTTAAATGCATATACATAGGTATTATGTACCTGCCAACGTCTTCCAAAGGCATGCAACGCCGGCATCAATCCTTATGACAATAAGCCACGACCTTCAGTGGAACAATTAAAAGGGGCAGTGCACTTTAAACTTATTGTTAATTTTAGTACTTGTATCTTCTCCCTCATGTCACGATAAACTAAGCTAAGCATAAAACAAATGCAGAAAGTAATATTATTATTTGTAATTGCATTTTTATCACAGAGTATACATTATGACATAATATTATGATGTACAACGAATATGTATGTTATCACTGTCATAAAGAGTTAATTATATGCACCGTACTTATTGTCGTACTGATTGTTTTCTCTGCTCTTTCTCTGGACAGCAAAGTGTCGTAGATATCTATCAATTGAGGAATCCACAAAGGTCATCAACAGTATGTATATATAGTAAGAATAGGGCATTTGCTTTTACACTGATGACTGATGACCATCAGCTGTAAGTATGTAGTTTTAAATATATTTTTGTATTATTTTCAAACGTTGTGGAACTCTCCATGAACAAAATATTATTGATACTTTGGCTTTCTTACGTTATTTATGCACGCCTCGCCCACTAACGATGCAACATTAGACGCTAAATACAAAATAATGTCAAGCTATCAGCTGTATTACATACATATATTGTATATACATAATACATACACATTACATATTACACAAGGTGGACGAGTAGCTCAAGTTTTCCTTTAGAATACGCATAAATATTTTTCTGACTTGTACTTCACCTTTTGTCTTCAATTTTCATAATACTTTTTCACTCGAGACGTACATAGTACATACGTATGCATAACGAGCTAATATACTTGCAATTTTAGAATATTATTTCTGTATTTTTCCCTGTGATGAAATAATTCTCAACTTACGTATTATAAGTAAGTAAGTAAGTACACTACACTTTACACTTTATATGTATGCATGTATGTGTGGGTTTATCCACAGTTTCCCGTCTCTCTTTCGTTTTCTTTCCCACGAACGAATCCAGCAAATTCAACATTTATCCACCGCACACAACACACAATGAGCAACAAACAAAATTATTTTTAATATTGGCTGATACTAGTGAATCGTCAGAAAAATTGTATTATAGTATGCATTTAAGAACTCATATTTCAAGATGGAATCTTCTCTACACTTTTTAGCTTCACTTTCATATGTACACTGTGTAATGTTGGATTAAAGTTAAAAAATATTCACGTATATTTTGCCCTTTACATACTCTCCGTAATTCCTCTTTTTTCCTCAAGACTTGAACTTATGCAATATGCAATACACAATACGAGTATGTACAAAAAACAAGAATGAAAAAGTGCTAATGGTTATAATGGATCCTTGATTTTTCACATTTTTCTTCAATCCCAGTCGGCGAATCCTACAGCTCGCAATCTCAACCCTTTTGTTCGTGTATTTACGCTTTTTAATGGATAAATTCACATTTTGCACATTATTTACACGCTTTGAATTTCTTATATTGCTCAAAAGCTTGACTCTGCTAGGTAAATATTGTGCGAGTATTTGTTACAGACTGGAAAAAGTTTCCAGCAAAGCACAAGACCTTGAGTCTGGATTTTAAATAGATAGACAACACACTCGCACACTGTCAACAAAACCCCAATGTGTGTTGTATGTATGTAAAATGAGGCCCACTTATTTGTGCGTTGTCCAACTTTTATTCTGATGAGATATGATGATATACTTAATGGTACCGATAAATTGTTTCACTGTTTTAGCCTGTACTTTAAACACGGATTTATTTTAATGCGGTCCAACTCGCAATAATATAATTTCCAAGACTAATGTGATGGGCGAGCTTCTTTCAGCTCATCCCCCGGAGCTTCTTCTCAAGGGAGGAAAATGGAAACAATGATGAAAGTGAGTTCTTTGAGTCAGTGTGTCGTCGTCATTTTTGTTCTCGTTTTCGTTTTCGTGGTGCATTCAAATGCAAATTGTACACAAATTGTGTCTGCGTGTGTGAATTCAATGTGAGTTCAATGGAAACTTGATGGGAGAGATACACGTACATACAGACAATCTTGACTTACGTATGTATGCATATATGCTTGTATGCGTACATAGTATATAGTAAAGTATGTATAATAGATATATACGTAGATATAATATGTTGACGAGTGAGGCGACGATGAGATAGAAAAGAATTAGAAAGCAAAAGTTGCTCGTGTATTATGGCTAATATGTATGGTATTGATAATAATAATGTAACATAAGTACACTTGTTATAAGATACAGTGTACAATTTACATTGTATGCATGCACATATGTACATGTACATATAATGTATACAGTATAACAATAAAGTACACGGTGGAGATCCAACAATCGACAATCCTCAATTCACAATTCTCAACCAACCTCAAGACTCAAGAGCAACCAAAGGGAGATCAAGGAATCACATATGGAGGGATACAATTTGCAATTTGTACAGGTGTACCTACATAGTACATAATATGGCAAAGACAAAAGCAAAAATGAAAATGTTGTGTTTCATTCAAGAAAACAAATGCTGAAAATATTATAGCCGCATCTATCACCTATATATCTACGTTGTTATTTTATATATGTAGTATGTATTAAATAGGCCTTTATTTTACTACAATTTACATATGTATAATATAAATGTACCTTTTATACACAGTGCACGGTATATTTTACAGGTATATTACATGCATTTTATTATTGCTATTATGTATGTATTATGCTTACTTGTTAGGGTACCAAAGCTATATAAATAATAGAAACGTCTCATGTATAATATGTAATATGTATGTAGTATGTACTGACTACTGACTGATGTTATGTATGAGGAATTTATAAAGGTATGCGAAGAGGCATTTAACGACGGCTACATTATTATGAGCATGAGGATAAAAAATAATGAATATTTATTTATACAATATTTTATATAGCTGGGCAGGTAGGTTAACTGACTATATAGCTAGATATTATGTATAATGAATGTACATATCACATATGTAGATAATATGTACAGATCACAGATGTTGTCTCTCTCTTCTCGTCATCCTCGACCACGTTCACAGTTCACAGAAAACACCACACACCGCACGTAAGTACAATTTGTACTTTGTACACTGCATTTTTCACTCGTCTTATTCTTACGTTACAAATAATACATAGAAGACAAAAAATATAATAGTATAATGACCATAATATAAAATAATGGAGGAGAACATGTTACGTATTACTATTTAGTACGTAGTAAGGTGTGGGAACGAGTAACAGGGCTAAAATAATGTTGGTTTTTATCAACTTTTATTTGTTTTCTCTATAAAATATGTATGTATTTTGTATTCATTAAATACATGCATACAAACTCAGAATACAAAATACATAATGTTTATTTATAAATAAAATTGCGCTTCTGAAACTTTAACTGGTTACACGACTGCTTGGTAGCTTTTATTTTCACTTGTTGCACGATCTAACGCCGCTCATTATTTTACTACAAATAATTACCTATTTGCTGGCTATTAGACGTTTTACGAATCAAGTCGGCGAAACATTGTAGTTGTACATGAAAGTTACAATGGTAAAATTTCAAAGGTACAGAATGCACAAGAAGATACATTTGCATTAAATCGGCGCATTAGTTTATTGTGGCTTTAATTTTCAGTTACTTATGTATAAAAAAGCAGAAGCTGAGAACTGATGGTCAGTGAATAATATGCAAGTAAGTACCTGCACTGGTACAAATTGATGAAGGTAAAAGGCTGTTGTATACTTAGGAATAATGAAAAGTGTCAATAGTCAAGAGGTTTTTAGGGCTCATTTTAATGGAATATTTAACAGAAAAAATTATTTAATATTCATTTGATGGGCTCATGCATTGTTATTATGTATTTGAGATATGTATGCTGTGTGTAGTATATAAAATACGCTATACATTATACATATTTAACATTTAGCGTGGAAAAGGATTGCGTCACATTCAATAAATTAATATAATCATTCTACAATTTTTGACTTACAACTTAGACATGCCTATGTACATTGTGCATAGAGGCCCTACACTTTATGTATGCATTGTCCGTTTCTTAAGCGTTTTTCTTCTTCAGTATTGTTGTCTTTGACTTTATCACCATTGTCAGTCATCATAATACATAATACAAAATATAATATCGTCTTCTCATCGAACTTGTAATTTGTAGACAGTTGAAGAAAACAAAAGGACGTTACATACGTAAATGTTAGGTAAATGTAAATGTTTCCATTTGGCACCTTTTGCGTCTCTATTTTTGTTTTCTATTCACTTTTGTGTACTGTTATAAGGCATACGCTTCATTATATACATATATTCCGGACAATATTACCGACTTGATCAGCAGGTGTACAAAATACCTGCCAACAACCAATGCCACCTCATGCAAATATTTTCTTGCCCATTTCTTCCTCACATAGTTAAACTAAAACGTTCAACTTGACAAGATTCGCACATAGTCCCGTTATACTGACTGTAACTGGTAACTGGTAACTATTTTCAATTATTGTGACAAACGTCTTTTCGTTTTGAAAAAAGTTCCTAAAAAGCGGCTATGTATGCATGTACAATGTACATGGGATGTACTTTTGTCTTTAATTTATTACTGTTTGCGTAAAGATCGACCTGTCATAAAAATTTGAAAGAATCTTAGCATTCAGCACCAAGCATTAACCGGGTAGAAACTATGCACATTGCACAAAGTGGATTAACAATTCATGAACGAAAGCCTCATCGGGATTAGTTTCGAATTTTATGCAAAATGTTAAAAATTCGTCTACTGTATATGTAGGTATATTGATTACGGAGCAGACAAGTACAAACTCGAATAGGTGCGTTATACATAATACCAACAGGTATGTGATAAAAGTCACGCAGAAAGGTTGACTCGAGCCTAAACTTGATCTTAGATCTCTCAAAGCCACATCTTTGCATGTAAACTTAATATAAAGATGTAATTCATAATGAAAAAATGTTATCAGTACTACACATCAGGACAATCATCATAATCGAGATAACTCTAACTAAATTATGACAAGTAGGTAAGTAAACATTATGTTAGCAAGAAGCATGGGACTATATATACATTATACATTATGTATTTGTGGTAAAACATTTATTTGTGTAAGTATCTACCATTTATACAGAAAATTATATGCGTGAGACCCAGAAGGTCTAGATATATGAATGTCTGTCTCTGTACATACTCTGAACATATGAAGGTTATACAGAGAACCGGTTTAAGGCGTACTGTTCATCTTGAATCAAACAAGGCCTCAAATTTTTAAAATTTGGTGTGTATGCACATTGGCATCGTGAAAAAATTCTGTAAAGATGGACAGCAAGCACCCAAACGAGGGGCCCTGTGGACGAAATAGCACCAAGGTAGTAAAAGATGGAAGGGGTGAGAAAAAACGAATGGAGCTGATTATTTCTGGCCTAGTGCGCCGCAAACCTACTGCCGGCCCTGGTTCAACATAACAACAAGCTTACAATGATATGCATGTGCTGCTGAAGATGAAGAGAGAGAATGGGAGAGATAGAGAGAACAGAAATTGTACCTTTTTAATGCACGACCTAGATTTATAGTTTTGCCCCACAATACTATGTCACCTGACGCACTATACATACGCCATACAATTATTACACACATAAATACATATGTATACCTATGCTCATTGTTAGATGTACAATGTAAGCAAAATTCGCACAAAGAAAATGTGCACGCACAATTACGCACTATGCACTACCTCATGTTCGCATATGTTTAAAATATTATGTACTGGTACGTATATTTATACGCAAAATATCGATAATCCCTATTAAAACCAACAGAGAACAACATTTTCTACATATACTTAGATATTACATCCAGTACATTTACTGGATTCGTAATTTTTTGTGCAACTCTTTTAATATTGTAAAGGGTGTAAGAATCTTATTGCTTGAAAATTTAAGACCAAAATCATGCGGTTTATTTCAGTAGTCCAGTACTTTCACTGGTTTTCAATTTAAAATTGAAAAAGCAAAAAAATGAGCAAGTTACCGCGGTTTTAAAGTTATTGGATCACCATCAGATTGGCGCACAGTGGTCCAGAAACCTACATGTTTGATCAAAAGTAATTTTCGCTATAGACGAAAAACTGTGGGATCGGCGTCGAAGCTAACAATGCACAATATGAAACACAGAGCAAGTTGCTTTAGTTTTTTACCAATCTAAAAGTGCTGTAAATAACGGGGTCGGGTCGGGTGCAAACTTTGATTTATAAAATTTTCTGATCTCTGACCTTCTATTTGGGCCAATTGCGAACGCGGAACTCGGCGGAAGTTAGAAGATATGGATGTTTT
>JAQIVE010004210.1:0-14979 GCA_034698285.1 Sminthurinus bimaculatus | reverse complement strand
ATATGTGAAAAATTCCTTACGTGAATTGTTTTTCTTTGTCAATTTTTAGGATGTTTCTTCCGTTGCCTCGTCAAGACGTTCTTCTATTCATTCTATTGACGAGGAGCAAGCAGAGAATGAAAGTGCTTTGAGAGAAATCCTGCAGTCAAAAATTGAAAACGAACAAGAGGTAATTTAAAAAAAATTATACTGTATCATTGTATCATAAATATATTTTAGCCATTTACTATTATTGATTGTTGATAGATCATCTTAATTTCTTGTTTAACTCTTGATATCTGTATTTTATCTCACTCAGATTGTTGACAAGGCGTTTGAAGGAATCGAAGTAGACGCCATTGATATGGATAACCATAATGATGATGGCTCCACGGAACGAATGTCATCGACTACTCGTTCAAATAACTTTGAGTTTGCTCAACCATCCTCGATGATATCGAAAATAAATACTACATCTGCCGCATCATCTCCACGCCCGACAACCGAAACGGATGATGAAGAAAGAGATGGTGCATTTTCTTCAAATGATGAAGAAAAAGAATTGAAATTCTCAAGTGGAGCTGAAGATCATGACTCGTTATCGAGGCGAGAAAGGAGTTCTACAGAAGTAAGTACGGAAAATGATAAGTCTCTTTCATCCGCTCCAGCTACATCGGAACCCTCAGAAACAGGAGCCAATAGTACAAAGCAACCTGTGAGAAAACTGTCAAAATCCGAATCCTTTTCCCACAAGTCTGAGTTTGACGCAGTGAAAATGAAGCGAAAAATGTTCTCCAAAGAAGGAAAACTAAATGCTGTGAGGAAATCCTATGTGTCAAGTAGTGATGATGAGGACCATAGTGGAAAGGATCAAAGGAAGTCGAGTGGAAATTTAAATGCAACGACTCCGAACGGTCGAGCAGGTTCCATGCAGAACTTATCCAGTCAAGTTGACAGAAATCAGAAGAATTTACAACAACAAACTGTCAACAACAGACGAAATTTGGAAAGCAGTAATGCTTCTTCGATAGACAATAAGTCGAATGTTAGTGACGATAATGATAATAGTCGTATATTCAGAAAAGCCACTAGTGTAATGAATATACAAGACATGGACCAAAGCATCGCACAAAATCCTGAACTAATGGCCTCATTTCAAACCGAATTGGTATGTAAAACATTGTTATAAAGTCTTGTCAACTTAACCTCTGACCTCTGACTTAACCTCGTATTTTGTAAATGTCAACCTTATGACAAGTAGTGCTCCTGCCATGAGCAGTTGTTTTTATTGGTTTCCCATGGCAGCGATACTGCTTGGCCTAAGGTCTATAAATAATTAGTTTGTGAAAATCTAACTATATTTTAAAATTTTGATACTATACAGGAGGCCCAATTTGAGCAATGGAAGCAACAATTCCTTCAAAAGCATTTGGGTGGATCTAAATCCGATAGCTTTGATTCCAATACCGACCAGGTAAACGATTACTTTTGATTCCTCGTTTTTCATTTTGATTTGTGTTCTTTTAGAATAAAATCTCTTTTGCCCTAGACCTTTTGCAGTAGTCCCATAAGCAGTATAGATTCATGTAAACATGCTTTTCAATTGACGCTGAAATCAATCATATAATATTATACAGGTATATTTAAGCCGATTTAACCCAGCAAAACGACAAAATTAAAACACGTAATATTTCTTTGACAGTGACGCCAATTTAGTAAATTTAGTATTTCTGCGGTTTTAACTTGCACATTAGTAGCCTAGCTCAAAATGCAAAAGGACTGTTTGGGCATAGACGAGTTTTTTTTACACTGTATTTATATTTGTTATGTTAGTTTTAGGTAAATCTATCAAATTTTTTATATTTTCAGAAAGCCCATGTATGTGCTATCTCAATCATGGGTTATTTATACCATTTACTCAGTTTTTACAAGTGTGTGTAGAGTGTAGAGCGCCCCAAGTAATCATTACTTCCATAAAAAAATCTGGACTGATTTTGATAAAGAAGACGATGTTACTTTATATAGATAGATGAATCGATATTAGATTAGATTATAGTTGTTCCCTCCTCAATGTAACAACGCTATTACCATAAATCATATTTATGCTCATCAGGTGTAATAAGGAGAGAGACGACCGCAGTTGTGCGTACATTAGTTGGTCTTTTGTGTACTCTGAGCTCACTTATTCCTTACGTAGGTACACCATACATATGCACGTACTGCATACTGCGTCTGCATCTACTCTGTACTCTGTAGCCTCTGCATTCTGTTTTGTGAGACGACAAAAATGATGGCGACAAAGCTGTCGCATGTATACTCATCAATTCTCATTGTCATTATTTCATGTCAAAATCTAATCATGCACACTTTGCTCTCATTTTTATTACCTTCGCTTTCTGTTCAACATTCGATCAATGAATGGATAATCTCCTGATACAGTACAGAGTTGATCGAAAACGAAAATGTGAATATTGTTGGTGGTGTTGTATGTCCGTTTGTGAATTTCTGGGAGGGAGTGCATCTTCATGAATATTATAATAAGTGCTTTGTATAAAGTTTTTAGCTAGTGGATTCACGGAGTCGATACGAAAGTTAGAGGAAAAGCCAGTGTCAGTTGAATTCTTAGAATGATTGGACTGAAAATTGTCCGTGGTTTGTTTATCAAGTGCCAAAAAATTAATTCGTAGTAGTGTTGTGCATTTACAACTTGAATGTGATGAATTTTCCAAAACGTTTGATATGTACTCCATTAAAATTCTTTAAATATATTTGACACGACTGACATAATAATAACCGACGAAGAGTTGAGTAAAAAATTGTGTTTCGAATGTTATTGAGTAGAATTTACTAGTAATTGTTTTATCTTATCATTTAATTGATTTACAATAGTGTCCAAATGGACGTCATGTTGTCGAAAATTTTGCATAGATAGCCTAAATATTTGTGTCGTGTCTCACTTGTATAATTTAGAGGTGCTTTTATGTTATGTGCTTCTTTCTCTTTCCTCCTCTCTTCTTTTTTTGCATAATAACGCTGTGACATTCGTGAGTGCATCGCATTTATCTATCAAGAGTAATTATCATTATTGTCACCTATTGCATAACGGTTGATTCTTTGTAATTTTGAAGTTAAAACTTGACTTCTATTCATAATAAATAAACAAAACTGTTTATCTATTTTAACTACATCAACAGGATATAAGCTTTCAATTTCTATAGTTCATAGTAGAGAAATTTAAATAGTGACATTCAACCATTTGTTCTACACATCATGTAAAATAATCATTTGATTCTTAATTTTGAATTATAGGTGGACGGAGAAGTGATTAAAAAAGACGCTTCCCCGACAGTAGTTCAATCTAAGGAAGAAATTGGAAACAAGTCTGAAGCAG
Source organism: Sminthurinus bimaculatus (assembly GCA_034698285.1). NCBI lineage: Eukaryota > Metazoa > Arthropoda > Collembola > Symphypleona > Katiannidae > Sminthurinus > Sminthurinus bimaculatus. The sequence continues at coordinate 11,609 of JAQIVE010004210.1, read as the reverse complement.
AGCTTAATGATGTAGAAGGTGATGTTACGAGGGTCATCAACGGTACGACAGAAGCCCAAGTACACCTTCCGAAAGTTGTAGAGACTCGTGAAAAATCTAGTGTGAACAAAAATATAGTCGACAACAGTGAACCACAGAAGAAGCAACAAGTTATCGTAGAGAAATTGTCCTCCTCACCGTCACCAATCGTGCATTCAGAGGCAGAAACACTAACTGCTATACACTCGCATGTATTAACAAAAGAGTCGACGAGCGTGCAAAGCTCCAAATCGTTAGTAAATGAAGAAAAAGAGCTGGACTCATTCGATCCCGAGAGACCGCAAATAATTCATTCTGTGGCCACTACTTTTCAACACAAAAAAGAAGAAGACCAACAACAACAATCATCTGACACACTACACCAGAAGGAAGTAGAAAGAAAAGAGTACGAGCAAAGGGAGAAATCTTCAATTATTGAAGAAACCACAACAACGTCAACTCAACAAGTTTCACAAACTGATGCTCATCTAGTTGACAGTGTACAAACTCAAGTGGTTGAAGAGAAACATCAGAAGGAATCTTCGTCACAAGACACAATGCCAGTGGAAGCTCAAAGGTAGAAAATTGTTATTATCAACTGTATAATACTACCAAATTTTGACTGTTTTAAGCGTACAATTAAAGTAGTTTTCTTTTTAAGTATAATTTTCTATAAACTGTAAACAAAAAAAGTGTCATCATTGTTCATTTAGATTTTTGCTTACTGTTTGTAAAAATAGGGAAGAGGAGGAAGTGGAGAAAGTTACACTTCGTGAAAAGAAGGTGAAATCCGAATCAAATGACGAGCCTCCCAAAGTTTATAAATATACTGGACCACCATCCATTCAGGTACCCTATTATTATAATGAATAGCGAATCAATCCATCACTGTCTTTCATGCTTTATTTTGTAATTTGTATTTTAATACTTTGAATTATGTTTTTTACATCTTTAGATGGGTACTTGGGGAGAGCGACCAAAATCAAGGCAAGTTAGTGTAAAGCGGGACAACGATTATATTATGGGAATGGGTCAACAGGATACCTCTGCTAGGCCAGCTTTGGGATCTGTTGCCAAGAGAATCCATTCCTTTGCGGGCGTTCCAGTAAATCAACCTGTTGCCTCAGCAACATTACCAAGATCTAACACAATAAATACGTCATTAAATGAAAAAACAGACAAGAATTCCAGTGTCAATGGAAGTCAAAATCAATTATCACCAACATCACCAGTAGCAACAGCAGCAGCAGCAGCTCCTTCTCGGTCAAAATCAATTGCATCTGTCTACACAATGAATGCATTGGGCTCTTCATTTGATTCCTCATCCTCTGCTACCTTGCCAACCAAAACCCATTCGTTGAATAATCAGACCAATGGGAGTGTCATTTCTGGCTTAAAACAAAGGTTACACGACCAACAAGTTGAGAAGGAAAAAGAAAGACAACAACAATCTTCGCATCAAAGTTCACTGGAACTTTCCGAAGCTTCCCTAAATACCGAGAGCTCTGCACTTGAAAATCAAAAAAGAACGAGCAATAATAATAATGGTTATGGGACTTTGGAAAAAACCAAGAAATTTAATTCAATAACTGAGAGCAACGGCAGTAATGGAACTTCATCTACATCTCCGAGTAACGGCAATAATACTCCAGTTGCAATGAAAATATCTTCGTACGGAGATTCTAGAAAAGTATTACAACAGGGGAACTCTTTTCAGGGAAATGATACTACAGATAGCACTTCCGATTACAGTTCTAATTCAAGGCCAACTTCGTCTCTCAGCCGTGTCCCATCCAATGCATCCACCATAAATTCAAACGTGACCGTTGGAAGTATGTCAGATGTAAATTCAACAAATTCCTCTCCAGTTCCCCCTTCATCCTCTGGTCCAAATTCCTTCTTATGGGAAAAGAAAAAGTTTTTTCAAGGTGTTAAACCTGTCGAGTCAAATGGAAAAGAAACACCGATCCCAGCACAAAATTTAAAGGGTAATATTGCCACAATTCAGAAGGTATTTGAACAACGACAACTTTTTCAACAACAACAACAGCAGCAAAATCAACAGCCAACTGTACAGCCAAAGCCTAGTTTTTCATCACCAGTTAGCAAAGAGAGTTCTCCTGCTCCGTCAGTGAGTTTCGGTAATAACAATTCAAACAGTCCAATTTCGTCAACAATGATGGTACAAAAAGTTATGAGAGCCAGCTCATTTAACGTTGAGGCTTTCAGGCGAACTCCATCCCCTTCAACTTCTTCCGTCTCATCAAATACATCTTTCAAATCTGACGAACGATCGAATGCCACGCCATCACCAGTGCAAGCGGCACAGGAGAAAATTTCGATCAATACGAACCAAAATCGAAATCGATTTACTATTGGAGAACAACCATCAAAATCTGACGATAGCTCAACTGGTGGAAATATCAAACATGTTGGAAATAAATCCATCATAATTGTCGGAAATGACGAAGCTAATACCAATATCAATAATAATAATAATAATAGTAGCCATAATATTTTTAAACAACAACTAAAAGTGACTTCATCGCCATCACCAGCAGTACTCCATAGTAATTCAAATTCAACGAAAATTAATATAACTGGAGTTGCGCCAAGTAACAATGAAGATAGTAAGACTAGTTCTAATACATTTAAAATCCAAGATAATAGTAGTAAAATAATTAAAAGTAATCAACAGCAGAGTGAAACAGATGGTGTCGTTTTTTCAAATAATCGAGATAAGAATGTCATTTTGAAAAAGTCGCCCACAAGTCAAGAAACACCATCAGCAAATATTACCATCCATTCTATCGGAACTAGTAAAGTTAGTAGTATTGCTGCAAATCTTTCTTCAAATAACAGTGGATTTTTCTCGAGCTTACAAAGACAACCCAAACAACAGCAACCGCAGCAATCTCCTCTCAACAAAACCAATTCAAAGTCAACTGATGATAAGCCAATTATTATTGAGCAGTTGGAGAAAAGTCGAAAGACTAATTTATTCAACAATAACTCAACTTCTAGTACTCCAGCACCAGCAACAATATCAAATACAACCCCAATTAAATCTGGCCAAAGTAGTGCCGATAATGTACCACCCCCCCCACCGCCCATGATTCCATCCCTAGACAATGTCAAGTTGAGACCCGTCAGCCTTGGAGTATCCAAAACTCCAAAATCGAATCAAGCTGGGCCAAATAAAGTTACAAGTCCTACTAGTCCAAGTGGTGATCCTCGATCAGAAATCTTTGATGCCATCAAAAATAAGCAGTTTGGTTTGAGAAAGGTATGGACATAACGATAGTTTGAATATCATGCATTATTTAAAAAAAATAATACATTTTTTGTCATTTCAATGGACTATTATAAATATGTTTGTACTGCATATTTTTATACCGTGTTCTTTTTTTTCCGTAGACTAACTCCTCCATGTTACTGAAATAATACTATATGATGAAGACTTTTTACGTGGAGATATTCAAGTAATCGAGGCACGATGTCCTTCTATAGATTATCAAGAGGAAACGGTTGAAATCTTTAAAAGACATTCAGATGCTAGTAATTATTATTGCTCATTTGCGTAGGTAAACAGCCAAGTATTTTATGTATAACCCTGAGTTACATACATATATTATATAATTCATCTTTGTGTATTTAAGAATACTATATAATGTAATCGTACTGAAAAGTGTATTCCGAAAAATTGAAGAAGCTTTTTATACGTTCAGTAGGTAGTCACGCATTATATAATTTATAATGCTTAATTTTTAATTTTTGTTTCTTTTTTCTTCCCGTGTATATTATAAGTTATAATTAATACTACCTTTCTGGTTTTGTTATTGTGTCGAAAAGTCGTTACTGAAAATAAGAAAATGTTGTAGCCACATAAAAAAAATATTGACTGTGGTTATACTTAATACTGAACTGTATTTCAGTTGTGGGCTAACAAGTATATATGCATACATACAATTTTACTGTAATGTAATGCTAAAATTTAATGCCTGAACAATAACAGTAATTATGCTATTGTTACATAATAAGTCCTATAAAGATATTTTATTTCGTAAATTCAAGAGATTTAAACGTTTGTTAGATGTGAACAGAGTAAATGATAATAATATTAATTTATTGTATAGTTTAAAGTAATACTTAAGAGTGAAAAAAGAGAAAAACATTTATAGACAAAGTATTGAGAACTGTATTGAAATATCCATGTATATGCATATATACTTAAATAATGTATGATTCATTCATTCCAAATATTATGCAACAATATAAACAATACATAAAATCTTAAAACGAAAATTCTATTGTGAGTCAGTAGGAAAACATTTGTAATAATCGTATTCATGTTTAATATGGTAGTAGATATAATGTTAGAAATTATTGGCAGATCACCAGTGATGGACTGCCAGGAAAGAAATTATCTTTTAGAGGTGCAGTTAGTGTGAGCACGAGTTATTAAATTATTAGAAAAATGCGGATTTTGTACATAATTAGTATACAAATAAATGATATACTAGATATTATATTGTACATTGTACGTACTGTTGCTATTATAGACAAAAAGAACAATGTATTAACAATAACCCTTAACCTTTACTGTGAGACCCCGCCCCCATATAGTTCTTAGTTTTAATTACTAACAAGAAAATTATGAATATTTTACGCATAGGTTTTCTGTATAGCTACTGATTAAACCTCCTGCTGCTATTTTTCTGTTTGTTTTAGCTAAGTGCTATCGATCATGGAAATATGACGACTATTTTCAATTATTATAATGATTGTTACTATAGTAGGATGCAATAAAATGATTGTTAATACATAAGTATTATATAATATTGAAGTGCTCATAAAAGTGCAATTAACTGTATCGTTTATCGAATCGTTACTGTTGGAAAATCAACTACTGATTATGAAAATGTATAAAAGCTAAAAATACATTAATTTTAGAGAAAACTGCAAAAATTGCTCCGAGGTGACTGGTAAAATTATTTAAGCATGCCATATTACGTTTAAGGATTTTTTTGTAACTACATGTATAATCGATATATTGAAAATTACTTTACTACTACTATTCAGATTCAGAAAACAATTTATAAAGTTGTAGATTGATGAATAAACTATATTGTGTATTGCGTATGAAAGAAAAATGAAAGTAAATATTAATACATGGAAATTCTTTTGATCTTTTAAATATTATGGGATTGATACTTATCGAGTAAATGTGATTGAACTTATTGTTAGTGTTACTAGTAGATATTAGTCCTTGTTGAAATTATTCCTTGTTGTATGTGTGAAATATTTATGTAAGAAGAAAAAAAGGAGCGAAATATGCTGAAATCGCAAAGTTATCTCTATATTAATTAATGTTAAAATTACAAGAAATTCTGTCATTATATTATGAATGAATAAATGAATCCATCCATATATACCTGTATGAAATCTAAAATCGCCAATCAATATGGTTTGAAAATAATACATGTTATTTTGCATAATTATACATGCTCAACTCTTTTCAGTATGAAGATTGAATGCATCTTTGCCTGTTGCCTATAGTAATTGCATACTGTAAGTACACTTCATACAACACATCTATTCGATGATTTTAGTGTTGCCACGGAAAAGCAAGTCGTTGCTTCAAAGCATATACCATATCCGCATTATGCATGTATGACTACTTAACTATTTTAATTATGTTGGTCTTTACTTGCAGTTTTGCGTTCTAGTGAAAATATCTTTAAGCCTGCATTAAATCCCAACTCTCAAATAAATGGTCATTCTTTCTCCGTCAAGTATATTTCAATGGAGAAAGTACTACCAATGGGCCTGTTCCACGCAAAAGTGTTGTAAATAAACGATGGGCATTTTATTCAGTTTTTAAGATACATCGACGAACAAATTTCCGGTAATTTATCGCTATATGGTCAAGTTTTAATAATGAATAAATAATCTTTTGGCTATGATAAATTGTTTTATTTATTTGGCCTTTGTCGCAATAAAGATGCAAAGCTGTGAAAGAAAATATTTTGTATGCATGGACATAAATACATTTTGCATATTATGTATAAACTCAGTATAAAATATACATAGCCTCCACGTGAAAATTGTGTACATTGTTATGTACAGCGTATAGCCATTTCGTTCACCATTTCTGTTCAATTCTTACAGGGAACTAAGCACCTGAGGGTTGACTATGGCCGTATATTCCGGTGTATGCTTAACAGGATCAAACAAGAAAAAAATACGAAAAGCGAATTAAAAGCCGCTTCGTTACTAGAACTCGTCGTTGCTACGATTTTGTCCTCCGTTGTCGACTCGAATGGAGTGGATGATTGCATTTCTTCCGTTTCCTTTGCATCTGGCTCAGTAGTCAACACTGATGTTACACTTGTTTCGAAAGTAGTTATAAGGGTTGTGTTGGTAATTACCGCAGCTGCCGTAGTAGTATTTTTGGTCGTCGTTGTTGTAGATGTAGTTGTCGTGCTCTGTGTTGAAGTTACTGCAGAGCTTGTGCTTTCACCTCCGTCTCCTTCTTCAGGGGTGAAAGTTGATGTGGTAACTGGTGTTGTAGTTTTTACAGGACCTGAGGAATAGCCAGCATAATTTTTTTAAAAGGGAAAAGAAACAATCGCTTTTCATTGTAAAATAATTATCAATGATTAGTAAAGAATGTATGCATTTTAAACTTGTAAATGCTTTACAAAACCTACGCGATGATGTACTTGTAGTAGTTGTCGATGTCGTTGATGGCGTTTGAAAGAAATATTGACTTGCATAAATCGAATCGATCAATATAAAATCGCCATTGGAGTGGGTTTTCAAACTTATGTTAAACTGTGGACAAATTTTAAATAAAAAATATTTTACTTGTGCAATTCTCCACGATTGAAAGTTTATTTACATACATGTAAATTGACTATAGTACATTGGTCACGCCGGCAGTTCCTGGGTCGTCATCTAGAGCGATCCATGTTGTTTTCATTCCTAAAAACGGATCTAGATCATTTTCGATATGACCTTTAAGTGCTCCACTGGTGAAGACATCAATCGAACAGTGTCCACTCAAATAATATTTTATTCCTACCATTTTATACAAGAGATTACTCTTGTATGAAAAAAACGGCGGACCCATGCCCCATTCCGGAGGGCTATCTTGATGAAATAATGCCCAAATTCCGTAGGATTCTCCAAATTCATCCCAATCTGTTTCTGGAGTTTCTGGATAATCCACAGCATAATCATAAAGTTCTGAACTGTCGTTCACGTACTTGAACCATTTCAGTGTTGAATCCCAGCCGGGGCCCATGTCTGACATTTGTTCAATGACCAGATCTTAAAACCGTAAGAATACAGTACATGGTATGAGCAACTTTCTTTCAATACGACAATTTTTCAACACCAACCAGGAAAAGTCATTTACCTGGACGTAAAGTAGTTGTCGAAAGTCGAACTGGAAAAACACAATCATTTCAAAGTAAAAAAACGTTGAGCTACGTATGTGAAATGATATGCAAACATTGTACAAATACATAGGCAATCAAAAGTATGTATGTATTCTCATACAGAAGTATTTTTGACACAGCTTTTACCTGTGGTTGTGGTGTATTCAGTGTCAGTTGTTTCGTAAGGGGGTTCTCGAGTGAAAGTCGTCGTGATTTCTTCTTTTTCAGTTTGTGTGGTACCCAAGCTCGTCGTTCCTTTTGTTGTTTGTTCAGTTGGGGTTGAAAGCAATGTCGATGGATGGACCTCATACGTTGTCGAGCTTTTGATGCTCTCAGTTGTTGGGGTTGCCAAGGTTACTCCCCCTCCACCAGCAGTGATTGAGTCAATCAGGATGAATTCGCCCGGATTCTTTGAAACCATGGTGACGTTAAACTAGAGGAGAATGAATTACAGTTACATAATATATAACATGATTAATCAGATAAAAGAGACATATGCCTAAAAATCAACAGTTTGCAGTATAACATGATTTCAATTTAGGTATAAGAAATGTTTCATGAAAGTAGAGAGCCAAATCTTACGTTATGAACACCGGTCGATCCTTCCTCGTCTATTAGCGCAATAGTGTCTTCTTCAAATCCTTCACAATGAACTTCTTCACATATGTACTCCAGCTTTCCCCGAAGTTTTTCGCTGCTGTATACGTGAATAGAAGCATTTGTTCCATATAAATAGTATCTGATTTTTAAATTCAGATATGGTCGTTGGCTACTGTGAGAGATTGAAGGCGGCTTAAGACCGATTTGAGGAGGATATTTTTGATAAAATGTTGCCCAGATTCCATTGGCACCACTAAATTGATTCCAGTCAAAGTCCTCGTCCACTTCTGGATATTTCTCTCCAACAATATCTTGCAAGTCAAAACTATCGTTGGTATACTCAAACCATGGTTTAACGATCTCCCACTTGGGTGGATAAATGTCTCCCATCACATCTACACTGATCGATTCGTCGTCATAAGACCAAACCTTTCTCGAATTGACGGTGTATGAAAGAGAAGGTGAAACCAGAGACAACCACACTAGAAAAAAGAAGCAATTTGACAAAAATATATGTGTTTCCATGATTGTTTCACTACCCTAGTTTGTAATTCAGGTTATACACTAAACTGCACTACTTAAATGCGCACCTAAACCTGGTCGTGTCTCTCTCTTGTTTAATTTTTTTAATGCCATCAGGCAACAAATAAAAATGCCTTCAATAATTGCCAGGATTTCTCTCCATACTCGTAGATATACATCAAAGAGATTCAGCCCATAAGTAAACATGTCAACGTTTTGTAATCATTACGCGATTACATTACATTATGCGTGATTCCGTCCTCAAGGTCAAAGTTAAATGTTCTCAAGTGGCGTGGAAAATGACCACACTGCACCATTCGGGTTGATCTCGTGCCATCAAAAGTTTGCAGCGTACTAGTACACTTTCTCATGTGTATAGCCAACTGTGAATATATCATCTTTGAGAATCTACACATCCTGGATTCTGTGAATTAAAATGGATGTCTGCAACATTATGAAATAGGAATTGTGAGAATACCTACAGCTGCCGAAAGAAATTGAAGACACGTTGACAATTCTGTCTATATAGGTATTAGGTATAAGCGATATTTATTTGAATACATTTACACGTGTGATACAATTATATTCGACTTTTAGTACACTTAAAACTTCAAACACACAACAATTAGCTATTTGGAGTAATGCATGCATGGGAACTAGCAGATTGCTCAAATAAACAAGAAAAACGCTTTATTTTGACGTTTTTGCATCATTCACCTTCATGCTATTGGACACTCCAAAACGACAATTATAGCATCCTGCATATTTCTATTTGTGCCAGTTACGTTTTTGTACATAATAGTAGGGAACCCATGGTGATTTTAGATCTACATTTAGTAGTTTTACTTTTAGTTGTGAGCAAAATTGTAGAAAATGCCACAGCAACGAAGATTTTTGCAAAGAAAATATCTACAAGAAAAAGTAAAACTACAAGTACAACGAAGTAAAATCACCATGGGTTCCCCTTAATATATAATAGTATGGTATTATTGTAGATAGACAAATGTTTAAATTTGTAAATTAGCGATTTTATATACTTATTGAGTTTAGTTGAACACCTTTAGACTTGAAGTTGAAACATTAATGTTAATACAAATACGTATGTTGTTACATATACGTAATAAGTAGGTAAGATGTTAGTTAATAGTAGTAAAATATTTGAAGCATATGTATGGAGTGAAAGTTGACCTGTAATACATGTATTACGGTCAATCAGCTCAATAAATGGTACACATTTGTACATTGTGCATATGGAGTAGAATAACGATTACAACAATAAAAGTATACAATTAATGTGTACCTTAGTACTTATCGTTAGTATATGTACAATGTACATGTTCCTGCATACATTAATGTATAATGTATTATACTTTGTGCGTCGATTATGAACTTGACACAGAATTTGCATTTATGTATGCTTTTATATTATGCAATAATATTTTCAAATTAAAATTCATAAACAATAAAATCCTGTTCAAAGACTAATAAACATGGCTGAGGAGAATGGCAATAAAACTGGCTATAAGTAAATGCGTGCAGAGTGAATTGGAAAAGGCAGCCGTTCCAGGCTCGTTCGTCGTCGTCGATGTCGTCATTTTGCTTGTTGTTTGTCCTCCAGAAGTTGATTTTTTATCGGTAGACGCAAAGTCTGAAGTTCCTTGTTGTGTTGTTGGTTCTTTTGTTGTTGTGGATTTCTTGGGTGGTCTTGATGTTGCGGGTTTTCTAGTCGTGGTTGTTGTCGGAGCACGAGTTGAACAATCGCAGTGCTCTGGTGTAGTAATCAAGCGAGAAGTTGTACTCCATGATTCTGTGCATACAATAGAATAAGATTTTTGAATAAAGAGGAAATTTTAATCTTGATGACAGTGACTTTTACAAGTAATTTTCATCATGCTGGTAAAATTAAGACAAAAGACCTTTTTCCGAAGTAGAACTATCCATATCGGTTGAATATGAGCCCGTACTTCCTTGTGAAGTTGAACTTCCCATAGAAGAAGACGAAGGAGAAGAAGAAGAGTATGACGAGCTTTGATCCTTAGTAGACATAGAAATACTGCTGCTGCTACCACTACTACTAGATGATGGAAGCGAACTGGTGTCGATTGTACTTAAAGAACTTGAATACATTTCAGTTGTCACTGTGCCGTAGCAGCTGCTGGGGAAATAAGGTTGAATCAAAAGTTTGTCGATCAAAACGAAATCTCCATTGTTTGGTAAATCTGCTTGGATCAGTATCTGAAACAAATCGGGATTTAGTGATTCATGTAATCCATTTTCCATTCATGCATATTATGTAGACGTAGAAAAATGAATGATAGCTATTTATGTAGATGTGCTTACACCACGCGTCTCATTCAGAGAAAGTCGCAGCACTTTCCAGCCTCCTTCACCATCGTCTTCATTTCCCTCTTCTGTGGAGTTGATTCGTATTGTGTAAACTGGCGTCGATTCAAATTCTTCGTCTTCATCATTACCGTCCTCATCGTCATCAGGATCTTTTGTCACGAAAATCAACAAACTGCTGTTCGGACTGCCCAAATAATAGGTTAGTTCTATTCCATCGTACATCTTCATGGAGTCCTTGAATTTGATGAAGAAACTACCATTTTCGTCTCCATACTGTGTAGATTCCTCATCACTAAGGGCAAGCCAAACAGAGGACACATTTCCAAGTGGGGAAGGGTCAAAGTTCCAGGGAAGAAGAATTTCTGATTCGTCCAGTTCCCACGTGGAATTGTAGTAGCTAAACGAATTTAGTAGCCACGTTTCATTCGTATGGGGATCAACTGAATCATCCAGAGACTGCTCCCATCCATCACATTCGCAGTTGCAGTCTAATATAAATGATAAATAACAGCGTTTTTAGTCATAATTTTTTTCCTCGGGTTTTAAGCCTTGTAGGTATAACCACATTCATTTACATATTTAAATATATTAAGGAATCACTTTGTGCATTCTCAGGAAAACCAGGTTCATAAAAAAAAATAATGGACTAATGATTGAAAAATTATTGGGGGGCGGGGG
>JAQIVE010004209.1:0-14981 GCA_034698285.1 Sminthurinus bimaculatus | reverse complement strand
ACATTTCAATTTTGCCAGCTTCAACTGACTTAAAGCAGTGGATAGCAAATACCTACATACAAGTACGAAAATACCCCGTACAAAAAAATCTTGTCAAAAAATCTCATGAAATTTTGACACAATTTTGGTCAACAATCGTACCGAAATTCCATCAGTTTTTGATGAGTTTGTGAGGAAATATCAAGAAAATATTATCAAAAACTGTGGTAATCTTGCCAAATCTCATCAAATATTTGTGAGATTTGATAAGATTTTTTTTGTAAGGGACTATATTATCATATTATGAATTGTTAGGTACCTAAGTTATCATGATGATACTTAATGAATAGTAAACTATTGCACTCTTAAATATTCTGTTTTCAATTTAAAAAACTCGAACCCCTTTGATTTGAAGCATTTCACATAACAAAAAATCATAATGTACTTGGATAGCTCAACAAAAAATAACCTATCGTGATGATTTTAGGATTGAGAGAGTTATATCTAGAGTTCCTTGTTTTCTGGTTTCTCGTTCTCTCTAGTTTGTTCTCGGTAGTTAAAACACAAATGATTATTGACATGTAAGTAATATGCAAACAATTAGGTTCTAGGAAGTTTTTATGAAAGGCTGAATTATTACTATTGACTTTAAATTATTTCTATTGTATCAGCATCAATCATGTACTTTCATCTCTCTGCACTAGATTTTTTATTTTCTGGCTTTTTTGGCGTCAGTTTAAACACTTACGAATGAGTCATCGCAGTCACCACAGTAAAAAATTATAAAGTTAAATTATTCTAATAGAAGTAGACAGTAAATAAAAAAAATGCTATTGGCCAACAAGTTGTTACACACATGTATGAGCTCCTGAGATTTCCCAGCGTATGTACGATATTCCGGGTAATCCAACAGGTAAGGAATAACAACAACAACGCAAATGCAGTTAAAAATAAAAACAACATGTGTAATGTTTAAAATAATTATCGGCGGTGTCATAATAGAGACCCCATTATCATCTACCTTACGATCTTGTTTGTTCGTTTGCTTTATCTCCGGGATCAAAAAAGTTAAAGCAAAATAATATTCTTACTTAATTGCAATGTTGTTGACCGCTTTCGGTCCCTGCTTGTTTATAAACAAGGGAAAAAACTACATACCGATTTAATGGCGGGGGATAGTTTGGATGATTTATTTAACGTTTATGAAATTCACTCGGACTACTTCTGGAAAAGTACATTTACCCATCGTCAAAAATAAATCTGATAATTGACACATGATTCAAAGTCACGACTCGGACCTACCTGAATCACTGACCACTGACCAGTTCCCATAGGAGGCAAAGTTGACCTATGTACGTTGGACAAAAATTAACACTTTTTGGTTTTTGGCATATGTAATATAAAGCATCACACGCTGGTATAAAAATACTTTTAATGTGTATACTATTGCTTATGTAATATAAATATGCATGTTAATACATGCTCAAAGGCGCCTTTTAAATCGTTAATATTCATGATATGTTAAATTATCCTCACTCTGTTAACACCAACTCTCGTTATTCCTTTTGCTTTGCTTTTCAAGATCAAGATCAAGATCACCAGTGTTTGTATGTATATTGTACATACAAAGTTTCATAGTTATATTTCAGCGAGAAAACAGAGTAATTATGATTAGCTAGATATATGTAGGTACCAGAAAATCGTTTTGCATTTAAAATGTCCATAATACCTAACACATACTTATTACTTATGTATGCACCTGAACCTATGATAAAAAAGACACTTTTGAAACTTTTCCATGTTAATAGATTGTCCAATAAGCTACTATACGTTACACATGCATAATATTGTAAAAAAGAGAGAGACGGAGAGTAAAAGATGAAAAAGAAACTCGTTAGGTACTAACTAAAAAGTAAAAAGCTGATGGACGTTATCATATCACGGATAACATTTCCATCGCCATCATATCACCATATCATCATCATCATCATCATTACTATTATAATCATAATGAAAAGTTGTCGTCATGATCGATTCAAGTTGAAGGTTCCATTCATTAGTAAGTAAAATTGCACTTATGTTCATGATCATGATCATCTCCATTATGTTCATAAATAATATTCATCTTTCTCCTAGGACCTCCTCCTCCTGTTCTTTTATTCCTCATATATATTCCACCTCTATATATTATTGCTCCTCTTTAGGAAACTATTTAAGAGAGATGGTGGAAAACAGTTTTCTCTACATAATTTAACTTCTTCATGATGGCAAGTTGACTCTTCTTCTACTTTCTAGATATTCTACATTCTCCATCATCTTTTTCATCTTCCATTATATTCAAAACTATTATTATTATACTCGAGCAAAACTTTTTTATACATATATTACGTGTTTTATATATACATCAAACTTTGAACAAAGTTCCAGCTACAGTGCCAGTTCCAGGAGCCAGAACCAGCTCCAACTCCAACTCTACAACTTGTGCAGAAAGTATAGAATATAGTTAGTATATTTTATATAGAGAAGAGTGTACAGATTCATTTTTTTGTTTGAAAACTTTTTTCCTCCCCAGACATTTATTTTCCAACTTAATCTCACTCCAGTGTCTGGTCCGGACCCTTCTTTCCTCACGTCGTCAAGTGTATGAAAAAGATCGCCATTCTCCGTCTCTCCTGTTCTCCTGTTCTCCTGTCCTATTCTGGGAACCCAAAGGCAAGATACATACATATAAGATTCAAGTTGTAGATCACCCGATTTGCAATTTTTTCCACCATTATAAACTACAAGGACAAGAGTTAGTCGCGGCGGACAACAGTTTTTTTTCATCATTTCATTCAAGAAGAAAAAGACGAAGGAAAAAAAGTATTATCATCATCATTAATATTACTACAAGTCTCCACACATGTATACATACATAATATAATATTATATGACCAAACATAAAGACTCTCATAACAATTTGTAAAGAGGATTTGTGCAATTTGTATGTATGTAGTATAATACATAATACAGTATACTCGTACATACATAAGTTTGTGCTCTTTGAAACACGTTGACTTTCTTCCCTCCAACTTTTTAACTTTTGCAACTTTGTCCCCTGTCCCTTTGTTGTGGTTCGTGAGTTGGTATTTTCCGCACATTTGTGTGATTGAATTGAATTCTAGTCCAAAACTTGATTTGGCTTGACCCTTTGACTTACTTGGATTTGGAATACATACATACATATTGGAATTTGAATTTGTCAAGCTGTCCAGCTGTCCCCATTTTCTTCCCGATAAAAAGAATCCGCGAACGTCATCAAAAGCCACAGCCAAAAGATGGTAAGATTTTTTATTTATTTATTTATTTATCTTTTATCGTGAATAACCCCGACTTTTAATATCCGTCACATTTGTACACATTTTGACTGTCACTTTTATCCGATAGGACACAAAAAAACAAACAAACCACCAACAAATCACAAATCATGGATAAAAAAAGAGTCATATAAATAGTAAAAAGACTTCCGCGGTCATTAAAAATACAAAAAAGGAATCAAACAAAATATAAATACAGCTGTCAGTCTGTCAAATGATTTTTATACATATGTACATACATATGGAGACAACAAGAATGGAGAGAAAAAACAACTGCAACTATATTTATATAGGTAGAACATCAAGGACAAGAATAAGTCAGTTTATTATATTATCCCATGTTGGCTGGATTTATATGCACATATGAGGAAAGAGGGAGCAAAAAAGCGGGAGAGAAGGGAGAAAGGCAAAGTAAATAAATAAAAATGTACATTCAGTGTCACCTTCCGCATATTCCCTGTCATCATTGTCCTTGTCATTGTCGTCGCTCTCTCTCCCTCTTTCGTTCTCCTGTCAGCCAACATGTCACCGTAAAAATACTTTTGTGTGGCTGAAGACACACACAGAGAGAGAGAGAGAGAGAGAGGGGAAAAGATGAGAAAGGGAGCAAAGAAAAAATAAAGTTTTCATCATGACACGTCGAGCTAAAAAACTATAAAACACACACACACACACATTCACATACTGATAGAATAAAGAGCAGAGACTAGTGAATACAACAAAATACACAGAGACTAGTGAATACAACAAAATACACAGTACATGGAGAGTATACACATACACACTGCAAAATGTACAACACCAAAGTATGCGAATTGAGAACACATTCCTTGTGGTTTTTGCCTCAAAAGTAAAATGAAATACGACTCACACATTCAAAAACTCACAATAAACTATTGTAGACCGTGTAATATAAAATATAAAGTAAAATATACAATATAATACAGATTATGCATACATGTACATGTAAACTTGCCGACTAGAACTCAGACTAGAGACTATGTATGTAGCAAACGAAGAAAAGCTAGACAACTTTTCATCACCAGCCAAACTTTGTTCAGAGAACATACCGCCAAACATTACACTGTATCTGTATGTGTAGTTATGTACTAGGCATGTGCTACAAAGAGAAAGGAGAGAGAGAGAGAGAGAGAGAGAGAAAGGGAGTGAAAGTGAAATGGCATAATAAAACTTAGCTAACTTCTTGAATAACTTAGAACATTCTTAATTGCGTTAATTGCCAGGACACGAGTCTCACCGTAAATTACAAAATTAGAAATGTGGGAAATGAACACAGGAGAGAAAGAATGAGAGAAACGGGGGAATCAGACGGCCAGGAGACATAAAGTAAATAGGAAAAGCCACATGCACTTCCCCAGTACAAAGTATAAAGTACATAGTACATAGTAATACAGGCTCCTTTTATTCAATTCCCACAGAATTCAAACGGTGAATTCGGGAAGTTTGTCACCATACAAAAGACAAAAGTACAGAAAATTCATAGCGTTTGATTTCAGGGAAATTTTTACCAGGGAAAAAAGGCAGCTTAATTTAGTATTTTTAAAAATTATGTTACAAGTTTCATGAGGAGGTTAATTCCAAAAAGGTGGAAGATACTTAATTTTTATCAAAGCATTGGATTCCTTGGGAAACCTCCCTAATATGAAACCGAGGCTGGTATATAATACAATACAATATAATATCTTAGCTCTGGTTGAGTAGATGGATGGATGGATGAGGATGTTAATACTTCATTTATTTATACAGGAATTGTGCGTCCAGGTCTTGGGGGAGAGATACGTAATATGTACAATGTACAAGAGGCTGGTCTCAACACAAAAACAGTGAAAGAAAACACAACACACACACACATACAAAATGCACAAAAAGACAGATAAACTTGAATTTCAGCCTTTCTGTTCTTTCTCCTTATCAATCTTTCCATCTATCTGAGATCTAAACCTTTTGTGAGCCGTTGAGGACGGGGGAATTGCACGCATAAATACAAATAGGAGAGGAAATGCTCAAATATGTACTATATGTGTGTATTATATTATATACATACACATAAAATGCTCGTTTGTTTGTTCGTTGTTGTGCGAAGCCTGTTTGTCCCTTAATATTTCATGGGCTAACAAGTCACATGCACATGCTCCATTATGCATGGCGACTGTATGTATGTACCTATGACTGTGTGTTTCGTTATTAAATATGTACCGTCAACAGCACATAAACAACAACTATGCTAGATGTACGTACTACGTACGTAAATACGTACTAACTACTCTCGTAAATGTATCCGAGATAAAATAATTTTATTTGCTGTGGCCTTGCATCTGGGCCAATGCACACAAGTACAAACAAACATGTAGTAGACAAAACATATGGACACTTTGTTCCCTTGGACTTGAACTTGCACAACTTGTATTGTAAAAGCCAACAGAACTTGAGTTGCGGCTACAATGTCAAGTAACTTCAATGTACACACAACAAACAACGGTAGGGTAAAAAATGAAAAAAATTCTTTATTCTTCTCATATTAGTCCAAATTTTGTATATATATGACTCATATGATTACTTTTTAATTTTAAAATTTCGATTTCATGGCTCTTTGTTGTTGTACATTGTATGTATGTACAGACACTAAAACTAGGTAGAGATAGGTATCTAGATATTTGGACGAATACCTTGGAAAAAGTTTCCCAAAATGAAAAAAAGTACGTTATTGGAGCGTAGGCGGTCAAAGGGAAGAAAATATGGAGGCCTTAGAAAATACCTGGAAAAACAGACAATACACAACTTGAGCAAAGGAAAATATTATGTACATACATACGCTGCCCAATGTTGAACGTTGGCTTCCTTCAAAGTTTTGATGGGACGAGACGCTGTAATTCAATTAACTTGCACTCTTCTTCTGCTTCTTGTTTTTCTTCTTGCTGTGCTTCCTTCCCTTGTGCTTTGGTCAATTTGGGATGAGATGAAAAGAAATAAAATGAAATGGGGGCTTCTAATAAAATTGAGGTCTTGAGAAGTGCCCGTTAAAAATTGATACGGGCCGTAGCCTTTTAAGTTCATACACACATAAATATACCTGCATTTCCTGTTTTTCTCCGGTTTTTCAGAAAAATTGACCTTTGCTTTGAAAGCACAAAGTCAGAATTAAGAATTAGATGAATGAATGTCCGTATACTTAAAACATTTTGCCGTTTTCTTTCTTTCCAGTTGACGATTCGCTTCACCCTCTGCCTAGCCGTGTGCTGCTTCCTCCTGGTGGACACCATCTCCTCTTTCCCCTCGGGTCAAGATGCGGCCAAAGCCCACACTCAAGTCCAGGGCGGAAATGACACCGTCCCCGTGGCGGACCAACTGAGGAAGCGCCGACAATCCGACAGTGATAGTAATACTGATGGTGGTGACAACTCCGATTCCTCAGGTGACACCGACGATACAGATAGTCAATCTCAAGACCAGGATCCAGATCAAAATTCAAACAACAATGCCAATTACAATTCCGACACGGATCAGACCAACAATGAAAAGCGCAAGAAGCGTCAGTCCGATTCGGATTCGGACCAAGGTCAAGATGGAAATGATAACGGCGACAATGATAACGACAGTGACGATGGTCACGGTCAAGATAATACAGACACAAACACAGACAATCAGTCAGACAATCAACAAAAGAGAAAGAGACGCCAATCGGACCCGGATCAAGGTCAGGGGCCATCCAAGGCTACCGATAATGGCAACGATGATAATGATGAAAATGCGGACGATTCCAGTGACACACCGGACGACAGTACAAATCCCGGACAGGACCAAAACCAAAAAAAGAGGGACGCCAACAAGTCGGAGGAGTCCAAGGAGTCAAGTGAGCAGGAGGATGATGAGGAGCCCCGGAAAGAGGTCGAGGTCGTGATTCTCCCCGTGATCATTCGTCAGCGCCCGATCATCATCATCGAGGAGAAAGAGAATGACAGCGAGTCTCAGGAAGACGGTGACAGCACCCCCGCCGATATTGACATTACGACCTCAGCCCCATCTTCTGTTGAAGACAGTGGAGAAACAACCGTAGCAACAACAAGCAGTCCAGCACAAGGTCAAAGTTCAACCCCGACACCAGTTTCTGCTGATCCAGCAAAATCCAGCAGCAGTCCACAAGACGATGGCTTCACGGATCCTGATGATGTTTGGACACCCAGCCAAGAAATGCAACCCCCTCCACCACCACCCTCCAAGAGCAACGATGTTGACAACACCGTCGAATACTCTGGAAGGGAAAAGCGAGAGGCGGCTACTACAACCTTAGCCCCGAATTCTGGAGAATCCGCGGAATCATCCGAATCCAATTCCAACGAGCACCACGACAAAGCTCACGGCAAGAACCACACTAATGACGGCGATGTTGACGCTGTTGTTGAAGTAGTGGACATTAAGGTCTTTGACATTCCCAGCGAGGACTCTGCACCCTCTTCGCCAAAAAGATCGGCCAGGTCACCAAACTTTGGTTCAAACTCTCCCGGAACTGCTGGAGCCCTGGGAGCCGGAAATAGTAATAGCGGTGCCAGTCAACCTGCTCCACCCCCTGGTGGTGGAGCTGGATCTGGAAACCCACAACTCGGCGGTGCATCCAAACCAATCGGAAAAAGAAGCCTTCGAGACCGCAGGTCACCCAACTTTGGATCCAGCTCCCCCGGAACGGCTGGAGCCGTAGGCGCTGGAAACAAACCAAGTCCTCCTGGTGGAGCCGCTCAAGGTCCAGCTTCAGCTTCAGCTCCAGGTCAAGGAGCTGCCCCTCCTCCATCTCTTGGTGGTGCCCATTCCCCAGTTGGAAAGCGAAGCCTGAAAGTTCGTCGTTCCCCAAACTTTGGGTCGAATTCCCCCGGAACCTCTGGATCTTCAAAGCAGCCCCCTAGGAATCCCACCCCACCTCGAGCTCCAGTAAGTGGACCTAACAGTCGAGCTCCAGCTCGAGCTCCAGCTCCCGGACAACCAAGACCAGGACAGGTTCCTCAGTCCGGACCTGGAGGAATCCCTAACCGGGGAAAACGATCCAGTGGTTGCGGAAGTAGCAGCAGCAGTTTCTCCTCCTCCAGCTCCAACAGCGGCAGCGGCAGTGGTGGAAATCAAAGCGGAAGTCAGTCCAGCGCCGGGGCTCAAGCTCAATCTCAATCCATCCACGGACACTAGTCAAAATCAACAAACAACAAACAAACGAACAAAAACAAGGGAATCAAATGTTATATACACAATTCTTCCACTTTTTCTATAAATGATAAAAATACGGTTACTTTTATGTTATACAATAAATAAAAAATGAATGGACGCAGCGAATTTTCAAAATTCAAACTTGCTTTTTTGATCCAACAAAACACATTGACACGAGTAGTGGACATTTGTACAGTGCAAACAAAAGAGCAAGTCCAGAGCCAGAGTCACAGGGATGCTGCCTGATATTCATGACACCCCATTATTCCGTATTATGTGTCACTAGGTCCGTACGTGAGACTGGGATGATCAAAAAGTTGAACGAGTCGCGAAATCCTCCGGAATTGAAATGACCACATTTTCTATTCTCCTCCATCTCCTCCCCTCATACTCTCGTTCACTGTGTGTGCGATAAGTAGGAGTATAACCATGAGAATGACGAGGATGACGACTCCGTGTCTATGTGTCTCCATGTTTATTACGCGTAATCCAGGATCCAAACTCGTACTTACTTATGAATGTATACATGATGAACAAGTATAGGCATACATACACTTTGTCTGTGACAAACTATTTTTTGCCTATTAAAACTAATCGTGATAATCATGTCAAGTTGCTCTCAACTTTCAACTTGTATCAACCTCCTTTTGTAAAATATCAACTGTAATGTATACTGATACTCTGTACGTGCTTATGATGTCCTCTTTTTGTCCAACTTTATCATCCATTCTATTTTCACTGGCTATTGACTCCTACTCATTTCTGCCTTGCAATTTTCCATATGAATTGTACATATCATAAGTATTACTATTATTATAATTCTACGTATAACTGCACAACTGTAACTATGAAAAGTTTGTGGAAAATGCCAAAAATAGCACATTTTTAGTATCTACATATCATTCTCCATGTGAATGTGAGTTTGAAAAGTTGGTCCAGACCATTTTCCAGCTCTCTGTTGCATGCATGAACATGGAAAAAAGTTTAAAAAAACGTTACTTTATGCCTTTTAATTTCAGTCCGACGAAAAAATTATGATTACACATTGCACAACAACAATTATTATTGTCACTGAGCATTTTTTCTGTTGTTATTGCTGCAATTTTTCATCCAGGTTTGCAATATACAAATGTATCAAGATGTTTAAATTAAAGCCATTCAAGTTTCCATGTACATTAAGACAGTCTCACAACATCATAACATGTATTTTTACTTGGAAATTTTACGGAGCTAGCGAGCGCCGGTAAAAGCCGGTTGCTCCATTAGTTTTAGTTTTAGTTGTTGACTCAAGTTGTATGCGTAATATGTATAATGTATAGGTATAGGGTGCTATAAAAATACGTAATATTATATAATATGTAGGTATAGCTATACGTATTTTAATTTTGTGACTGTGTGTGACGCAATAAAATCAACAAGTTGAGCACTGAGCAAAATTTAATTAATTCCAAAGAACAGACGCAGAAAGACGGACAGAGAATGAGATGGAGATGGAGAGTGAGTGAGTGCAAAAGGCAAGAAGTTGAAAACTTCAAACTGCTATGTATGTATGTATGTATGTATATATATAAAATTGTCCGTAGAAAATGATGCGACTACGTAATATTATATAGAAAAGGAAAGAAAGGCAGTGAAGCAAAAGACATTTAAAGAATCATTTTACTTTTCTGTGTGTTGTTCACTTCTTCATCGTCTTCTTCTTCTTCATTGACTTTGACATTGTTCAAGGAGAGAAAAAATGGAGGAAGAGCGAAAATAATATTATATTTATATAACAACGTCTTTTGCATGTATATATACATAATGCATAGTTATATGACTCATAACTTATATATGAGAATTGAGAAATGCCTCATTTAACTTATGCTAATTTCCTTGGCTCGAATCGCACAGGTATACATGCATATGAAGTATCTATAGTTACCATTTGTATGATAATTAACCTAACGAAAGGTGATACGCCGTGGATCATGGATGATACATCATACACATTACACAGGTTAGCACAGGTTATATTCATCTTCTAGCATTCTAACGTGCTAACTATACATACAAAAGTAAGGAGCAACAGATTCAGAGTTAACACATTATTTAAAAAAATTACAAAAAGCTTCACCTGCTCACCGAAAACAATGAGATGAGGAAGCTTTAACTTATTAGGCTCCTAAAAATTATGAATCTTTTTGAAAAATAATGCTGTGATTGCTATTGCTTAATACATATGTACGCACAATATATTATGCGCACCTTTTCTCTTTGAATCCATACACTCATCTTAAGCATTTTTCCAGCAAACTTTCCATTTTAAGTTTAAGACATGAGTAATAATATCACGTAAAAAACGGAGTAAAATGTGTTCTTCAAAGGAGAGTCAAAGTTTAATTAAATGCTTCCGGGTTGCTTAATTTTGACAATCTTTTTTTGGACCAAGAAAAAAGCTTCTGCTCTCTTCTCTTCCGTATTCAATTTAGCAGGTTTAAAGTGAGGATCCAAAAGCGTTTTCCAAGTCATGAATCCTTGTTTTATTCCGGTTGTGTAAGCACACACGAGTGCATGTACATACATGCATTGTACATAGATGGATGGAGTATGGATATGGAATCAGAGGACCAGGAAGAAGATAAAAAGAAGCAGAAGAAAAAGTGGAAAAAGATGGATGGAAGTTCCAGTCTGGAGATTCCAGGTCGTCTCCTTCTTCACTATGTCCTATACATGCGTATCTTATGAACATGCCCTTGTAAATATGCATAACATTACATATTACACACGCATACACCATACACACAGAGAAACATGACACTCGGGGAAAAGGGAAGCAATTGCGAGACAAACACGAATACGAACACTACTGGCAATAAGAAACAAAAGGAAAAGGAACAAGATGAGAAAGAGAGAGAGAGAGCGAGAGAGAACAACGCATTTTGTGTTCATTCTCCTGTGACGACGAGGTCCTTTGTACTTTGTAGTTGTTCCACTCAGGGCAAACCAACCAGTGGCTCAGGCTCACAGGATTCCATGCATCCATTCCATCCTATGGCACGAGACATGAGACAAAGCGTGGAAGAGCCCGGGACAATGTAAAGTGCAAGTGTACAAGTGTGTCTATCTCATTCTCTCTCTTTTACTCTTTTATACTCTTCCATAGGAATTGTTATGTATTTTATATTTGGGGAAAAATGGAGATATCAAACGCATTTTTATCATCATCATGCCGTCATCTACGTGTTCAAACATCATATTTTCATATGTATCATCATCATTCATCTTGCAGAGCAAGAGAGCAGCAGCAGCATCCAACATACATACATAATATAACACCATGCACAATGTACAATACAATGATCCGGTACGTGTATGTGCGCAAAAAGGGATTTGCTCCGACAACTACGCATCCTGATCCATTTTCTAGTTACTCTCTAGCCATCTACTCTACTCCTCCGCTCTCCGAACAATGTAAACTGCACACTCTACATTGTACTCTCTTCCAATATGGATATGGAATTTAGATAAGCAGTTTTGAAACATGGGGAGCAAAAATCCAGATTTATTTCCTTGTAGCTCACTCTTCTTCATCTTCTTCTAGTTCTATTTGTTGAACATTCAATATATATACACAGACTCGTTGTGTATGCGTGTGCATACAGTTCACGTGGAAATCCTCTGCTGTATCATGTCTTGTACGTATTTATGACATGTAAACTATGACGACGGAATTTCTTCCATGTTTTCATATTCATGTTCTTTTTTGCATGCTGTATTATGCATGTATGTATATTCCGTGTTCTGTACAATTTACAACCATTTTTTGAGCTGGTGCTTAGGTATAATATTTCCGGAAGAAACAAAAGGATCTGTTGATATAAGTCCTGTTTTCAATTTTATGAAGTAGTTTTTCGCCCTAGTTTTGCACTATGAATACCCGTACACTTATCAATCGCCAGAGGCTTAGCCTATGAAAAGGTTAAAGTGTTCAAGACAAGATTTTCCAAAAACTGTTTACATGATTAATTTTTAATTTTCTTACTAGAACTAATGTCGTTTATTTTAAGGTTTTTGAAAAATAATTCATTTTTAATCAAAGGCTGAATAAAAATATTGCAGTAATAAATGATGGAGGCAATGGAAGAAATTGGACGAGTGTCCCGAGTCGTAAAGTTAAAGAGCGGACAAGTCAGTTGGGTCCAGGTCCAGACGTGAGCGAGTGTACATATGTACAATGTACATTGTATGTGTAAGCTGTCACATCCACAAGACAGTTGGGGCAATTCAACCAAGATTGAGTGGGCTGGCATTTTCCCATCCGCATTCAACACTCATTGTCAGCCTCGCACAGCACAGATGAAAGAGTGCAAAGTGCACTGTGAACAGGGAACAAAAAGCACTGGACTGCAAAAACCGACAAAAAGTACAGCACAGTACACGTAAATACGCGTACACACGTTTTACACGTACGAGTAATAGTGACATAAGAAATCAGAGAGTAGAATAAAATGAGAGAGAAAGAGCTGGAAGGAAAGAGGCCTCTATAAAAATAATCAAGGAAATGGAGGAAATGAGTAGCGCACTGAGAGTCTCAACGACCATCTTCATCTTGCTCCAGCTCTTGCTATTCAACCATTCAGCCAAGTGCAAATAGTTAAAGTCAAAGTCAAGGAAGAGTAGGATTCAAGTACCATCATGATCATGAGCACGATCACAGACTAACACCCCAACGTCCTTGATCAAATGGACGATCGCAATCTCTTCACAAAGACAGAAAGCGAAAGACAGAGAGTCCAAGACAAGAAAAGAATAACTGTAGTATGTACATTGTATTGGACAATGCATGTATACATAGGAAAGAAACCAAGACGGAGACAAAGTGATGATACGATTCCATTCGATCCCCTTGTCCAAAGATATCGACGTGCAACATGAGACGAGACAATATGAGACGACAATACGATACGATACGATGAGATCCCATCTTCTCCATTCAAAGTCATTCGATCCCGTGCCATGACTATGACTATGATAATAAAGGAAAAACCGTCTGTATGGCCGGATAACCTGAGAGAACAGGACAGGAGAGACAAAATCACGGATTTAACTAACTGTGTGTCAATTGCCCCTTCTACAATAAATGCTCAATGCTCAATCTAACTAGATACTTTTGCAATACTCAAAGCAAGGAAGGAAGGAAGAATAGAAAAAAGAAAGTACCGATTTTTCTCCAGGTTCAAACATTCTCATCTCCAGTAAGTTCCCCTTTAATGCTTGTAATAATCTTTGAATTTGCATTTTCAATTTCTCCATTCCTCCTTTCACCTTTTCTAACGCCATTTAACATATGCTTAAAATATTTTTCCAGTAAATGTATAATGTTCATGTATGTATGTATATCAACAGGATTTTAAAGCTGAGGGTTCAGAATACAAACAAAATGAATATTGATCCTGCGATTTCAATATTATACATGCGTCCTTTAAATGTACAACGAATTGACGTGTGAGTACGAGACGAGTGAGGTAGGAAAAGAAAGAGAGAGAGAAAGAGAGAGCTCGTTAAATTAAAGTTTCGAGGACTCACGAGTCATGAGATGGCTTCCTTTCGGTTTGTTTCAACTCCAGCTCCAGCAAAATATTATAGTATCTAGCATAGTTTTCTCGTATATATGTAGTTATTTGTCCAGGATTCAGAGTTCCATGGAAGAACCCGCGGAAATATTTAATGTTGACTAGGGAAAAGTCACGATAAACGGGTACAGTACACTGCATTTTTACACGTACTCATTTACGGTATAAAATAAGGGTACTCTGAGAGCATAAGTAAATTGTCTCTTTTCCCGCCGCTTTTGCAGTGTTAATAAATTGCAAAGACAAAGATGAAAGAGGGATTTTATTTACACGGTCAGAGTGTGTATGTGTGTGTGTCACACTGTCAAGTGACATTAAACATGGCAGAGAGAGAGAGAGAGAGAGAGAGAGAGAGAGTGAGAGAGTGAGATGCATTCGTGGTCGTAGGCACGAACGTGGCCGAGACAAGAGCAGAAGCCGCAGTCAAAGCCAAAGTCAAATAAAGACACATCATAGCCCATTCAATTCCCTAGATCGTATAGATGTATAAATAGAGTCTACGATACAATCTATGTGTAATGTGTAGCTCTGAAATTTACATTTACACCCGTGTTGAAAGTCAAAAGTCGGATTCAACTTGAAATTTGAATTTGAATTTGAATTCGAATTCGAATTCAAACTCAAAACACTGTCATTACCAAAGCAATGCGATCGAGTCATGAGCAGTTGAAATGGACTTTTAAAGGGACCTTTTTGTTCAAACTTGAAACTCATGACATGACTTTTCAATCCAAAACCCAATTGTGCATACCAGCGTACGAAATCGTTCATTCTGTTATAGAAAATAATATCATCATAAAATCTCTCTTTTCTCTCAAATATG